>WAAD01018403.1:119990-136575 GCA_013389945.1 Fregata magnificens | reverse complement strand
GGATCTTTCTTGATAGATTTATTCTTATTAACTAAAACTGTTGGATACTTTCTTATACTTTGAGTTGATTTCACATTCCCTAAAGATATTAAAAGTAATTTGCCTTGAGAAATATCAAAGACATTTTTATGTCACCTTTTACGGACAGAAACTGTAGAAGACCTTCTACTGTGCTTCTGCAATGATTGTGCAAAGTCAGGGCAGGTCCATGGAAAAATGAGTATGATCCATGAGGATTCCTCTGTCATTCTCTTCTCTGTAACCTAGGCAGCAGCAGCTCTTTAAGTGACATGTCTGTATCTTTCTATGATCACGCTACAAAGTGAGATTTTTTTTTTCATTAAGAAAAAGGTCTTTCTTGATTTCATGCTTATGAATTATTGAGCGTAGTTAATATTGACAATAATGCCTGTAGTCTACCAAGAGTAAAAGGCAGAACAGATATGCATATGTATATGATCACCGTATGTATGGCTCACCTCATACATGTCACATACTATTGATATTAGAAATACAATATTTAATTAATTGTAATGAATCCAGTTTCTTGATAACCATCTGCCTTGTGGTAAAGAATGAGTTACAGCAGGAGTCATCAAAACAGATTGGTTATTACAATGTTATTCTTTGATACAGTTCACCTGTGTGTTATTACATTTTGAGCATACAAACAATCAAGTAAGAGTCTTTTCTATGCTTTTTAAGCTTAATTATTTTTAAGATTGAAGATGATGTGAGTATGAAGTCAAGATTGGGTGAAGTCCTAGAAAATGCTTATTCTTCATTTAAATCAATTAGAATGAATTTAATGCGTGTAGGTTTCCATGTACATTAACCTCTTCTCAGGTTTTCCATGATTCAGAGGTCACAGTGTTGCTGTTTCACTACTGAGTTAAACGTCTGCTGTGGAGACAGATGTTCCTGGGAGGAGAAACAAAAGTTTGCCTCTGTTGTTAATTTCAGTGCAGTTCTTTGAAGCCTGCTGAGCCAATACCTAATTAAACTGCACACACACGCTGAACAAATGAAAAAGAAATGCTGCTCCTTTCAGATACCATTTAAGGTGACAATTTCTCCTCAAGTGAAATCTACTTGGGGAAATCAATTCACTGCTGAAGCAGAAACTCTTTCCATAATACTTCATTATGTGAAGGCATTACTATAGCCCATGTACAGTATAGGAGAGCATGTGTTGTTTGGAGATCTCGACTGTATCTAGTCACAGCCATGGGACAAGTGCAGTTTCAGTCCTGTTTCTTTAATTTGAAGCCAGAGCTATATTCCTTGTCTACAGTAATATTATTCTGATAATGTGATGTCTGACTGTGCTCCACGTAGAGCAGAAACCTCTTATGAAATGTTTGGAGGCTGTAGACTACTGATTAGTTTTGGAATTGAAAATTCCTTAAGTGTTCCTGCCTGACTCCTCTAACAACATCAGCTGTATTCATTTGTTCTGTTTCTGCATTAAGCCACACGCTTTGTGTCTTGGCTTTCTCATGCCAGAGCCTACCAGGAATGCTGATGTTCCAAGTTCCATTTTGTATCCTTAAAGATGCATTCAAGTAACTAAAATATGCTTTGAGGCAAAGACAGGGGAAGGGAAATGAGCTGTACATTTCCTAATGACCAGTGTTACCCTAGACACCATTTTTAAAGGTTTCTGGCCCTCTGGTAAGGTTAGTCATCTTTTCTCTCCACACCTGAAGCACGTGTGGGTGGATGCATGATTCACTGTGTATGACAAGAAGCCTAGGTCACAAATAGCCCTTCGTGTCTCATGAGAATGCTTCACGACGCTTTTATGGTCCGTAGGGATATACCCTTCTACTGATGTGCAGTTCCACTAACATCAGCAGAGCTCCTCATAGACGGAGAGGACCTCTGCACCCAGCTCCAGCTCCTTTGGAAGATCAAAGCCTTAAAAACAGAGCAAGTAGGAAAGAGCTCACCTAGCATAGCTCCTGGGAGAGCAGAAAAAAAAAAAAAGGAATTAAAGAAAAATAATGGGACAGTTAAAGATATAAAACAAAATATCTGTTTGGGATTGGAGGGGGTGGAAGGGAATGTTTTTCTCATCTCACATCGTCTGCAAGATTTCAGCTTCTTTCTTGTTCCGTAGTGGGATCAGCTCAAGAGCTGTTTGAGGCTCTTGATGAGAAAACAAAACCAGTCTCCTGTTCTTAATAAGTGTTGTTTAGGGCACTCACCTGAGACAACGGATATCCATGTTCAGATCTCTACTCCAGGATGAAAATCTCGGTTTGCTGCTTATTTGTGTTGAAGATAATTGACTATCCTGAAGTCAATAAGAATCATACTTCCTCTTTGAACTCAATTGGAAAATCTTAACTTGACCACACAAGGGCTTTTTCTTGGAAAACTTCGGCTTTCATGAAATCAACTTTAAAAAAAAAAAGTCCTGAGTGATTTTTTGGGGTTTAGTTGCTTCTCAAAGTCGTTACTCTGTCCCTGGAATGACTAGTCAAAAACTTTTATCTCAGTATCCACTGACTCTGGTATGACTTTGAATCCAAACTAGGATCAAAATTATCACAGTGAAGGTCTCTCTGTTTCCTTTTTTCTTATTAGAAGAGGAAGATCTTCCTTCCTCTAATGTTTCCACATCACATCTTTTCTCTCTTTTTCCTTACTTCTGAACTCTGTCACTTCATTTTATTTGAATTTAAGAGTGTTCTATTATTTTTTAAGAATATTTTTAGAAGTCTGCTCATTTTGTGTGCACGTTCAGGTGCCGAAGGCCATATGGGTACCATGTGTGAATACTTAGGGGAATAATCCTTCTGCCTTTATTCTGAGCTATTCTTTGGTAAAATGACTTCTGTGTGACCTGAAACATTCACTAAGTCAAAGCAATTAATGGGAGCATTAATTGCCTTCTGATCTGTTTCTCTCAAAGTCAGACCAGAAGACTGGTCTCCACTGAGCAGTAATGTTTAACAGGGCCAAAACGAGAAGAGTAACTATATGCCAATGGGAGCAAAGGAAAACTTGTGCTTAGAATAATGGATTGCTAATGTAATGATGTATAGAAGAAGAGATGACTTGCCACCGTGTAAAAAAATTTTCTCCTAGATTGTTACCTCTTTTGTTCAAAATTTCAGTTAAGGAACAGAATGTAGGAGTCACTGTCACTTCCCGAGTCGTGCTTAAGATGAGAAATATTTGCTGAAGACATCTGCTTTTTTAAGTCAAGTATACAATGTTTCTTAAGTCTGAGGTATGACTCATGGGAAAGCTATACAAAATGGGTTGGTCTTTCTGAGCTCTGAATACCTGACTTCTTTACGTTGCCACATTGTTGAAAGTTCAGAGAAAACACAGGAATAAATTAATTACTGGAAAAGGCTTAGGAGAAAAGAGAAGGATGTAGTTCTTCCGAGAGGATAGA
The DNA here is from genome assembly GCA_013389945.1 of Fregata magnificens. NCBI lineage: Eukaryota > Metazoa > Chordata > Aves > Suliformes > Fregatidae > Fregata > Fregata magnificens. The sequence continues at coordinate 133,163 of WAAD01018403.1, read as the reverse complement.
TGCACATTACGAACACGGCGTATTATTTTCCTTTGGTGTGTTCCTATCTTAAGGGGACCTGTATAATGTCATTTCGTGAAGTTCACTGAATAAAGTTATGTTCTTTTATGTATTAAAGAACCATTGCGGTTTGGTAAGCAAGCTTTGTATCTGTGGTGATCCTTTTGCCTTAGCAGAGAGATGTGGAACAGTTTCATTGCTCTCCATTGTCCCACTTAGTGTTTTGAATTTCTGTTTAAAAAAAAAAATCTTAGCAATTAGTTACCCTCTCTCTAAAAAAAAAAAAAAGACACTAATTTGTCAATGTCAAGTTTATGTAAGGAAAAAAGGCATCCATTTTTCTTAGCACCCTCAAAATATCTCATCCTTTGTTTTCAGATCATCTGATGGCACCTTCTTGTAGGTAAAACCAAAAATCAGCAAGTTTACCTGAATGCAAGTCTCTGGTGTGATTTTGACAACTGCTAGATTGGTGTTATGTTCCTTCCCTATTTTTCTGGCTTATGTAGAATCAGGGAATCATATCAAACTTATCTTTCAAAGTGTGAAACTATTTATAGGATGTGGAGATACTATCTGTATGTTTCTTTTCAAGCCTGTGCAACAGAGATTGATTTTTCTTTTCTAACTAGTACATCTTAGGACTTTAGCACAGAATAAATAGAGGAAGGGTAAGAAACTGAGCACAACTAAAAACTGGTATTTGTTTTCTGAACTGCAGGTAATGGAACATTGATTGGAGCATCTGCGAACGTTGTTTGTGCAGGAATTGCTGAACAGCATGGTTATGGTTTCTCTTTCATGGAGTTTTTCAGGTACAATTTTAAACTTCTCACCTTAAATCAGTCTTTTTTTTTTTTTTTTTTCCCTCTAGGCAAATAATGGGTCTTCCAAGGAGAAAATCTGCAGAAAGGGTCTATAAAATAGACCTGTGTTCCTAAATTTTTTTTTAGCAACTGAAATGTGGGTGGAGGGCAGATCACTTTAGTTTTGCATACTGTGGATAGAATGCATAAAGGTGGTGGGAGAACAGTGGAACCTCAGGAGAAACAAAGCCTCAGAAATTCCTGCTTTGATCACCCTCAATCTTATCTTCAGCTCTGTAGTGATATTAAATTATTGCTTTGTAGTTAAATACAGTTTAAACATAGTTTCTCATCTGCACATTTTCATGGATGTTCCATCAGCAGGAGAAAGTGGGATGTCCCAGTTTAGACTGAGTAAAACTTTACTCCATGATCCCATGAGTAAACCTATTTATCAGGTTGTCAGGACCTTTGAGACTGTAGTACAGTCTACATAGTATACAGTGATAGCTAACAGACTACTTGGAAGTCAAGCCTTTGTACAAAAAAGATGGTGAAACAGCAATAATGGGCTTGTGGATTGTTCTGTTCATGTTTTGCAAATGTTCGGCTTGTCATTTGGGGATTTAACTTGTATTTAACATTGACAATGTGTCTTCTATGTAGATTTTGTAATGAAACATTCTTAAAACTTCCATGACACTGACTGAGTATCTAAGCAGAAACAAGCATGTAAAGCCTGACTAGTCTCTTCAGCAGTGTTCACTGGAAGGTATTCTTTGGGAAGATTGAAGACAGTACACAGATGTTCTGAAATTACCTTCTGTACGTATGCTTTCAGTGGAAACAATTACTGGGGAAGGCTGTAGCCATTGTGAGCAAAGATCATAGAATGATAGAATGTTCTGAGTTGGAAGGGACCTGCAAGGATCATCGAGTCAAACTACCGTCCCTGCATAGGACAACACCAAAATTCACACTATGTGTCTGAGGGCATGTGAGAACTGAATCCGGAGTGTTCACAGGAAGATAGCAATGGGTATTAATTAGCAGAAAGAACACAAAATCCCACTTTTGCTGGCTTCTTTTCAATCACTGAGCAGGCAGATCATGAGCTCCTCTATAATTTGTCCTAGGAAAATATTTGTTGCAGTTGAACGTGCCCCAATTCAATATTTTCTGAGGCTTCTCCTGGCATTAAGAGGTACTATATGTATCCCTTGAGGATTTTGAACTTGTTTCCTTTTATTTATTAAGGTTGCCTCAAATCATGAAGTGATTTTTCTGCATTTCTTCCTTGTTTGCCCAGGATCACTTATTAGGTTTCACACCCCTATTCAGGGTCCTCTGTGATGCTTCTACCAGTATAGACACAGATTGTTACTCTCTCTCCCGGCAAACCCCTGTGAGTCACCAGGGAAAAAATAATGGATACCATGTATGGTGAGATGATGGCCCTCTGCTGCCTGACTTTTACTAAGGTGTCTTCAGTGCAACCTGGGCTGGTATTGTTTTGTCCTTCTTAAGTGTCTCTGTGCAGGAAACCCATGACATGTCTGTCCTGGGTGGTGACTGGGGTCATACAGCACAGTACGCTGCTTCCCATACCCTTCCTCCCTACCTGCATGCTAAGCCAAAATTATGCAACTATATTTAGGGGGGCCTTTGCTAGAAGTAGCTTTTTTTCAAACCATGGTTTGACATGGTGGTCTGAGGAGGAACTCTGGGAAGGGTTGCTAAGCATGTTTGGTGAGTAGACCTTGACATAACAGGGGTGGAGAGGCTCTGGAGCCCAGTGGTGAGATCATGATGATGATCATCATGATCATCATCATGATGACTCTCTGTGTAGGGAGAGAAAGGAAAAGGCAAGAACAAGGCTCTGTGTCCTGTAAGAGGGCTGATGGGCTCATGACCTTTCCTGTCCGCGTCTTTGTGCAGTGGCAGTTGGTGCAGTTCAAGGTTCCTCTTCTCTTTTTTAAGAGGGGAGCAGTGGCAGCCCATTGGTGTGTTGTACAATGCTATTCTGCTGCCCAGCCAGAGCCAGAGGTGGCCAGGTGTGATAACTTGCCTCAAATGCTGTGGTCTGACCAGCTTGATGTGCTCCTATCCAGAGTGCCTTCAGCAGAACAAATCCTGTACCAGGGGGGTGCATGCCTCAATGACCATGAATGATATAGTCTGTCAGAAATCTAGCATCCTGGGGAAGGTGCTCCTTCAGATCCACATCTAATTGCTTCCTTCCATGGGTCAAGAGTCCTGTCTCCCCAAGGACCTGGGGGCACTCATCTCCTTTTGGACTGCTGGACATGGCTGGTTGTAAGGGGAAGACAGCCAGCCCTGGTGTCCCATCCTCACCATCCAAGCAACTCAGACCCATGTGCTGGAAGTGCTGTGCCTGTAAGGAGGTCCCAGTAGCACGGCATTTACATGGGAAAGATTATACTGAGAAAGGAGGGAGAAAGGCATAGATCCTCCCTCCCTGTGTTGAAGCACCTTAAAGCAGCATGGTGTCCAGCGTACACTGCTGGTTGAGGAGATACCAGGTCCCAGCCATACATGTCTGGCTGCCAGTGTGCTGGCCAGTGTCACCAAGTATCTTACCCAGAACCCATTCGGGTCTTGTTCCCTTCTCCCACATTACCTGTCAGCAGATGTAGAAACCAGTTCTGTCTGAACGGTGCTCAAAAGGGGAAGAGCAAGATTGCCTGTGAGAAAAGATCCCTCAGTTACTATGAATTCAACTTACAGTTTCTGGCCCTTGTGAGCTTTTCTTGATATTTCATTATGTTCCACCAAAATAAAAAGATTCCCATGTCCCTTAGAATATACAAATACTGTAATAAACTTACTTTATCACCATGAAAATATTTTTACCTTTGAATCTGTTATACCTGGTGGTAGGGCAACAAAAAGGGGCTTCTACTAGTATATCGGCAGCAAAAGGAAGATTAGGGGGCATGTGAGCCTGCCACTGAATGGGGAAATGACCTGCTGACAAAGGATGTGGAGAAGACCGAGGTTCTCAGCACTATGGTCAGCAGCACAAAGTCCAGCTGGAGGCCAGTCACTAGTGGTGCTCCTCAGGGTGCTTGTGATCCCCTGTGGTGCCTTCCAAGCTCAGCCATTCTGGGATTTAGCTTTGAACCAGCCCCAGAAACCTGAAGGCAAATAATTAATAACTGCCACTGGATGAGTCATCTGGACTACCTCAAATTCAAAGGAAAGCAATCAATGTTAAGACAAAAAGAACATTGAAAGTCCTAGGAAGATCAAGCGCAGAAGTATCAATTTGCTTAAAGATGCTCTTGCATTTTTGGAGTCAGTCCAGCCAAATTCCGCTCCTTTTCCACCTTGGAAGCTTCCTCATCAAACTGTACTTATGTGTTTCAATCTTTCCTCCTGAAAAAAATCTTATAAGTACCCTAATTTTTCATTATCCTTCTAGTAATTCAGAAGGCACAGTCCTCTTATTTTTTCCCATTTTACAAAGATAAGATTAAATACAAAATACGGAGCTATTTGCCTTTTTGTTGTTAATCTAGGCCATTTCAAATTCCTGTTTAATTTACTATTTACTGTTAAATCCAAGTCTTTTTCAGCTTTCATGTTACTTACTTGAATGTGAGTATATCTGTTCCCCAAGTTCTTATACTTTTCCTACATTGTGTTTCTAATTAACACATCATCAATGGGCAGAGATAAAAGGGAATGGGTGTGCTATGAGATCTAGTAAGTGAGTTGGAGGATGGACACAAAGACAAATATTTAAGTGGTAAAAATAGAAATAATTGTCAGTCAGTGGGGTTTGGAAAAGGAGATAGAGAGCAGTGGGATATTTGCTGTACATGGTCAAGGGTAAACAGCAGAACAAACAAATGAGCATTATGCCTCTGGAGAAAAGAGCAATTTTTTTGGTAGTCTTGACCCTATATAAAACATCAGAAGTGTTAATAATATGAAGGTAATTGCTCGGGGACAGCATATATGAGTAAGCAGAAGGCAGGGAAAGATAATGTGCATTTTATGATTTTTAGTCTAGTTATCAGAGAAACATTCATTCATAAATAAGAGCTTAACATAAAGGAAAACCCCAAATGTAAGACAGTACTATTTCTCTTGGCAAATGGTCAGATAAGGACAGTTTTGTTGCCTGAATGATTTCCAGAGGTTAACATAGTGATTTTATATCAATTAAGACTGTAGAATAATCAGGAGAGTTTTGTTTTTCTCAAGGAATAAGATAAAAAAAATAGCATTGCAAATGTCTCTTCTAATCTAGATGCTTCATTTCATGTTAGTTTTTTAATTTTTACTAATATATCTCTGAGTTTGTTTGTTGCAATATAGAATTCCACTAGGGCAGTCCACCCTATGGAATATGAAAACGACCCACAGAAATCTTTATATTACCAATGAAAAATTTGGTTCCAGCTTCATAGCATAAGAAGTTTTCATTGCTGTAGGGGCTTTAATTACCTGTTTCCACTTGCTAATAAAATTGGCAGCTTGATTTTAATTTTCTCTTTAAGAGAGACATTTATAACCTTATAAAGATCCATAGTATTTCAAACATAAAATAAGCCATGTTTCTTTATCCTACTGTAATTCAATACCAATCACCCCTGTATGTTTGTCATGCATGATGTGATAAAAAAAAAAAAGAATCACAGATAAATGCTGAACCTATTTGACACAAAAAGAAAGTGCATAGTATGGGAAATACTCTAATTTTATTTCAAGCAAATTTTGGCTGACTGTGAATATAACATGGTGCAGGATATATAGGTAAGAGAAGAATGGACTGGATAACTCTATGTAATGGGCTAAGAATATGGGAGAGATGATTTGATACATGAGGAAATGAGTCTGCCCAGAGGAACAGGGTATGAACCTATGGACCTAATTTAGATTACGGTGGTAAGGTGAGCTGAGCATGATCCTGAAAGCATTGTGGATATTTTCAGGTTTTCCATTTTTGTGTCATTGCTCTCCCTTTATATGTCATCTGAAGAGCTGAATTAATATTCTGTGTCTTCTCTGGGAGTAACAATAATTTAGAAGTGTCAAAAAGTATTGGTTTCTGATAATAGCTTAGGAAAGAATTTGTTTTCATCATAGGATTTGTCTTGGGAGATATTCACAGCAAAAATATTTACAGTAGGATATCCCATTTATCCCTGCTTGAGAGCACTCACCCATAAAAACTGTGAAACAATGCTTCCCGTGAGAACTGTCATTCGTGCATGTGGGAGAACAAATGTGTTCTTTGCTACCACCTGTGTATCCTATTTACACAACTTATTGAAAAGAACTGTTTTAAAAAAAACATTGGGCTCTGTAAAGCCATATAAATGTCTCTACTTGATTATGTGTTAGATGGCTGTATCCCTTTTCATTCCTGTTAATCTAGTGTGATTCTTCCCTATTTTCTTCCTATCAACACCACTTTATGCCAAACACTGTTGCTTTTTTAAGGCTGATTCTCATCAGAATAAAACCAGCCCTATTATTTTGGGTGTGAATTTTGGTGATGGAGACTTCAGTTGAGCAACCTGATAACCAAACACCTGAACACAATTCACCTGTGGGCTTTCTGATCAACTGTGCAGCTCCAGAAGATAGAATTTTCGGATGTTCAAAGTATCTAACGAAGATTCAATGAACTGTTGAGTAAAGGTTTAATGATTGTGATACACAAATTAACTCAATCTCATTTCGCACAGCTCTTGTGATCACTAAGGAAGAGTAATTGGTCATGGGTTAAATGTTGATATTTGACATGACAACAGATTTCTTCTGTTCAGAAGGAGTGCAAATGCAACACTTGAGCAAAGCCCTCTCAAAAACATGTGTTAATGTAGAATTCCAATTTGGGCAAGTTTTAATTTTTCACAACTTTTACTTCATAAAATTTCTATCTTTAAAAATCTGGATCTCTTAGTTGTACTACACCAGCTTGTTTTCATCTTTATCTTGATTTCTTTACATGTATAAGGAAAATATAAGGTTTTTTTAATAGCTCATTTTAATCATAAATTTCAAATCCAATTACATACGAAAATCTCCATTTATTATCAGACTTAGGGAACCGAGTTTAACAAATGTAATTTAGATTTTAACATCCTATTCACTATCATGCTGGGAAGGGCAAAGCTATAGACAATCTTAATTTTCAGCTGATCACTCAGCGAAGTAGAAAGGTAGTTCAGCATATATTCATCTTTCAATATTAGGTTCTAGGCTGGGTTTGTTAAGAAGAACGCCATTTTTTTTTTCAGCTGTCCAAGAACAATCATTGCAAGATTTTAAATTGTCAGTGTTGATCTAATGACTGCTCTCAAACAAACATTATATTGACATCTGTGGCACTGAATAAAGTGAATGCTGCTTATTTTAAACAGTTACATAGCTTGCATTAAACCCCATGAAGGTAAGTATTCCTGCAATAGTGTGGTGCAAACCATTTTAAGAATAATTCCTGAGTTATGGGTGGGGTTTTTTTTAATGTTTCTTTTGATTTTATTTAAGGTCAAGAAACACTGTAAGTGGAAATGTAAACAAATGTGGGTTTAGCTTGTTTATTTTTAGGAAAAAGGGAGAAAAATAGTATTTTGAGCCCTTAAATATGAGAATATTTCCTTTTCCAACTTGAAATAGGATTTATCTGTCATGTGAAGTTTTTCATGGACCTTAAAATGCTCCTATGTCTTCTAAGTAGAGCCAATATCTTTGAATTATTTGACCTGTGGACATACACGTATTGCTTTTTTCTTCTCTTATTGCTGTGAAATCTTTTAGATTAGCAAATTAGTTTCCAGTAAAGGTAGATGGGATTTAAATACTTATCATCTTATTCAGCTTAAAATAAGGTTATGTGATTCAGGTATTAAAATTTTATTATGGTTTTATCTTTTAAAGTCTATGAAATGTGTGTGTTTCATCCTCTAAGTTTTTTTAAAAAGACATTTAAAATGCATTTGCAATGATCCAGTGTTTCATTGGGCTCCATAGGAAGCACCAATCCTTCAGACACATACACATTGCTTTAATATTATGGGGTAAGCTCATGGAAATAGTATCTAATCGTAGGATCATAGAAAAATTGTAGAAAGATTCAGGTTGGAAGGGACCTTAGGAGGTCTCTTATCCAGCCTTGGGCTCAAAGCAGGGTCAGCTATGGGCTGTATAGAAACAGCACAGCCTCTTAGGGCAACCTGCTCCGATGCCTGGTTGTCTCTGTGGGGAAAATGTTTCTCCTCTCGTTTCAACTTGTGCCAGTTTTCTTTCACCGTCCTGCCACGCACCACAGTAAGGTGCACAGGTCCAGCTTCTCAGTCACCCCTTGTAGGTGCTGGGCATACTGCTAGTGCCCCTGAAGATGTCTCTTCTCCAGGCTGATTCAGCACAGCTCCCCCAGCCTCTCCGCAAGGGGCAAATTGTCCAGCCCCCACTGCCTTGGGGACCCCCTGTGAGGTCACTCCAGTTTGTCCATGTCTTTCCTGTGTTGGAGGACCCAAAACTGAACGCAGTGTCTAGATACGGTCTAACAAGTGCTATGTAGAAGGGAACAATCCCTTCCCTAGATTTAAGGCCCATTCCTCTTTTCATACAGCCAAGGAGGCTGTTGGCTGCCTTTGCTGCAGGGGTTCCCGCAGGCTCACATGCAGGTCACCACTCCAGGGCCTTTCTCGCAGAGCTGCTCCCCGGTCTCTCTGTCCCCAGATGGTGTTGTAACAAGGGCTCTTCTGTCCCCCTGGACAGGACTTGGCATTCATCCTTGTTGAATTTTGTAAGGTTCTGGTCTTCCCATTCCTCCAGTTTGTCCAAGTCCTGCAGGATGGTGGCCCTGCCTTCCACCTTTTCAACCAATCTAAGATTACAGTCTAGTTTTTCCAGTGCAACTTTGCACAACTGTTGTGGTATGCAATGATATCCAATATTAGTATTCAAAATGGTGCCAATATAAGAAAGAAACTGTTTGCAAATATCTGTTTGTGTTGAAATGGGAATTTTGGTTCAGCCTCACATGTAACTCTTCTCATTTGATCTTCTGATTGATCTCCTGTGTTGATCTTTTTTAAATTATTTGAATAATTAACCCCTCCCCCACAAATATGCCCCAAATAGTTTTCAAATAATAGATATGACTACAAAACATTGACATCAGTTGATTAGGTGAGGTTTTCAATCAAGAAAACAAATATTAGTAAAATGTGATATATGCAACAAATTTATATAGCTTAAGGTATAAATTACAAAAGTGTGCGATGTTCAATTTGTATAATACTTCTCGTTCAAAACATTATTAATTGAAGAATGTCTCATAAAATCCTCAGTTTCAAGACTTTCATGCTGAAGGTTCCCAGAATGGTTTAAAAGTTTTAAATTCTGAAGTGTTGCACGCCATTTAGGAGGTCTGATATATTGCCATGGTTTAACCCCAGCCAGCAACTGAGCACCACACAGCCGCTTGCTCACTCCCCCGCAGTGGGATGCGGGAGATAATCAGAAGAGTAAAAGTGAGAAAACTTGTGGGTTGAGATAAAGACAGTTTAATAGGTAAAGCAAAAGCCACACACAAAAGCAAAGCAAAAGAAGGAGCTCATTCACTACTTCCCATCGGCAAGCAGGTGTTCAGCCATGTCCAGGAAAGCTGGGCTCCATCACATTTAACAGTTACTTGGGAAGACAAAACGCCATCACTCTGAATGTCCCCTGCTTCCTTCTTCATCCCCAAGCTTTATATGCTGAGCAGCTGCCTGTAGTTCCCTCAATCTTTCTTTTTCCCCCTTTTTAAAAATCAGGGTTATGTTTCCCCTTTTCCAGTCAGTGGGAACTTCACTGGACTGCCACGACTTCTCAAATACGAGGAATAGTGGCTTAGCATCTTCATCTGCCAGTTCCTTCAGGACCCACGGATGCATCTCATCAGGTTGCATGGACTTGTGCACCTTCGGGTTCCTTAGATGCCCTTGAACCTGATCTTCTCCCACAGTGGGTGATTCTTCATTTTCCTAGTCCCTGCCTTTGCCTTCTGCAACTTGGGCAGTGTGGTTTGAGCACTTGCTGGTGAAGACTGAGGCCTTCTCCATATCCCAGATAACCAGGTCTCTTGTTTTCTTCCGGAGAGGGCCCACATTTTCCCTAGTCTTCCTTTTATCACCAACATACCTATAGAAGCTTTTCTTGTTGCCTTTGACATCCCTGGCCAGATTTAATTCTATCAGGGCTTTCGCTTTCCTAACCTGATCCCTGGCTGCTCCGACAATTTCTCTGTATTCCTCCCAGGCTACCTGTCCTTGCTTCCACCCTCTGCAGGCTTCTTTTTTGTGTTTGAGTTTGCCCAGGAGCTCCTTGTTCATGCATGCAGGCCTCCTGGTGTTTTTGCCTGACTTCCTCTTTGTTGGGATGCATTGCTCCTGAGCTTCGGGGAGATAATCCTTGAATATTAACCAGCTTTCCTGAGCCCCTCTTCCCTCCAGGGTTTTATCCCATGGTACTGTACCAAGCAGATCCCTGAAGAGGCCAAAGTCTGCTCTCCTGATGTCCAGGGTAGTGAGTTTGCTGTGTGCCCTCCTTAGTGCCCTAAGGATCCTGAACTCCACCATTGCATGGTCATTGCAGCTAAGGCTGCCCTTGAGCTTCACATTCCCCACCAGCCCCTCCTTGTTGGTGAGAACAAAGTCCAGCATAGCACCTCTCTTCATCAGCTCCTTTATCACTTGGAGAAGGAAGTTATCATCAACGCAATCCAGGAACCTCCCAGATTGCTTATGCCCTGCTGTATTGTTCCTCCAACAGATATTGGGGTGGTTGAAGTCCCCCATGAGGACCAGGGCTTGTGAACATGAGGCTGCTCCTATCTGTCTATGGAGGGCCTCATCCGCTCAGTCTTCCTGGTCAGGTGGCCTGTAGAAGACCCCCACTATAATGTCACTTGTCCCTGCCCTCCCTTTAGTCCTGACCCATAAGCTCTCGGTCGGCTCCTCATCCATCCCCAGGCGGAGCTCCGCGCAGTCCGGCTGGTCATTGACATAGAGGGCGACACCCCCTCCTCGTCTCCCCTGCCTGTCCTTCCTAAAGAGCCTGTATCCTTCCATGCCAACATAGAATCATAGAATCATAGAATGTCCTGAGTTGGAAGGGACCCACAAGGATCATCGAGTCCAGCTCCTGACCCTGTATAAGACAACCCCAAAATTCACACCATGTGTCTGAGGGTGTTGTCCAAATGCTTCCTGTATATTGTCAGGCTTGGTACCATGACTACCTCCCTGGGGAGCCTGTTCCCGTGCTCCACCACCCTCTGAGTGAAGAACCTTTTCCTAATATCCGACCTAAACCTCCCCTGGCATATCTTCCTGCCATTCCCTCGGGTCCTATCATTGGTTGCCAGGGAGAAGAGATCAGCGCCTGCTGCTCCTCTTCCCCTTGTGAGGAAGCTGTAGACCGTGATGAGGTCTCCCCTCAGTCTCCTCTTCTCCAGGCTGAACAGACCAAGTGACTTCAGCCGCTCTTCATACGGCTTCCCCTCTAAACCCTTCACCATCTTTGCGGCCCTCCTCTGGACACTCTCGAGTAGCTTCGTATCCTTTTTATACTGTGGCACCCAAAACTGCACACAGTACTCAAGATGAGGCTGCACCAGTGCAGAGCAGAGTGGGACAATCGCCTCCCTCAACGGGCTAGCAATGCAGTGCTTGATGCACCCCAGGACACGGTTGGCCCTCTTGGCTGCCAGGGCACACTGTTGGCTCATGTTGCATCCAGTACGGGTGGAAGAATTAGGTTTGTTACTAGAGAATTTATGGTCACACTAGTGCTCCTACTAGATGTACAGGTTATAAGAGTGATCGTGTTTATAGAGTATTCTGTTAGGGATTGCATGCAATGGATGTCATTAGTCACAAACAGCATAAAGTAATTTAACACTTTAAAACCAATCAATGAACAGTGAGGAGAGTGGTAAATGTAATATATATCTATGTTTTTGTAACATTGACCATAACCCATTCTTGCTCAGCTTTTCTAAATACAAGCTACTGACTGGATCAATACCTAATAACTTCCCAACACCACTTGGGAGGAAAATAATTTTAACAGTAATGATTTCTAGATATTTTTGGCAGTGTCAGAAAGTGGATATCCTGCTGGGTTTGTACACTTCTACTCCTATACAAACTATTTGATGCAAAGGTTTTGAAGATACCTTGGATTGTGTCTTCCTTCACGGAAGAAAAGACATAAAAGTCTCCCCCAATGCATCTGTACTAGTTATGTCATTAGAGTGATACAACCTGTTGGGATAGGAGTCATCTTTCAAGACTTAATTTACTTAATCTATAGTATTCTAAAGTGTTAATCTACATTAAACATTAAAAAAATTTGCCTAAGCACACCTGGAGGTGTGCATTACATTTCAAGCTTTGTATTTAAAATACATGGAATGGATTTTTCTCTGTGTACACACTTATAGTTGTATTGAGTACAGAGGGAGTCTGGAACTCCTACACAGGTAAAGTCTGGCAAGATGAACCCCATTCTTGTCTATTCCAACCAACATTTTCTAATTTTACATCATGTTCAGTACAGATGGCAAGGGGAAGCTAGAGAGTAGGAAGGGAAAAGTTAGATTAAAGAAACCAGGAGCTATGCTGAGGCATTCTGGAAACATGAAAGGACAGTTTTCATGCAGTCCAGCACGAAAATACTAGTCCTTTTTTCCTGAGAGTGGAAAAGGCAAGGAAGTAACAGCAATGTCTTTTGGCTTCTCCTAACAGACACTTTTCTAAAGTATTTTGAAGAAAAGATATCACATTTGTAATAAAAGAACAATATATTCATCTGCTTAGCTAACCTCTGACCAATATCACCAACTTTTAAACATGTATAGACTTTCTTTAACTACCAACACAGTTAATGACTACTTTCTTCTTGTTCTATCTTCTCCACTGCTCTGTGGTACTTCTGTTACCAGAACCCATCACCAAGAGCCATGCAAGTAGAAAAAGATGCGTTCCTATCATGAACTTTGGCTTGAGTCTGCTTATAGCAAACAAAAATGTTAAATTGGGTTCATAGAAAACCTCAACCTTGCCTGGTTCATATTTTGAAATGATAGTCCAGCTGCAAAACTAGGAAGAAGAATAAAATTGTAATTTTTTGAGTTCTAGAGAAAAACTTGACTGTACATGAAGTGACTTAAAGGTGCATGGTGCAGATGTGAGGTAACGTGGTCTGTCACCCCTGGGTCCTTGTTCCTGAATCTTCCAGTTTGAGAAATGGGTTGGAATGTGCTGCATTTCCAATCTGGCATTCCTATTTGCATTTCCTTCCTATAGAAATTGGGGGGGGGGGGGGGTGG
>WAAD01018403.1:96959-119954 GCA_013389945.1 Fregata magnificens | reverse complement strand
TATGTGCATCAGGATGGAATGATTCCTATAGCTAACCCACAGTTAGTTTGCTCTGTGGGTTTGTATTTTAACTTATCCATAAGAAATCCAATTTATTGTCTTTTTATTAGAGCATTCCTGAATAAAAAATGATCTCTTCTAAAATAGGGATTTAAACAATATCTGTGAAGGAGAACTTCATTCTTGCCTTGATTTGGCATTTGTGAAAGATTTAGAATCTTGTCTTTCTTTAGAATCTAGTTTAATGCTGTTGTTTCCATAGCTGACTCTTTGTATGTAACAAGGCTGTACAAATTTTCTGAATTCCTCTTTCGAATTACGGAGCTGTGATGGTTGTTACATAAGTGAATATTGAGTAAGAAAGATATTATTTATTTATAGACTTTTTTGTTTAGACTACTCAAATGTTTTTGCATTTCTTTTTCTAATAATCTGTAAAGGAAGCTGAAGAGAAGAAAAAGTCTTACTGCATTTAGGTGGGCGAGATAGATGGGTTTTGGGAAGTGCTTTGTGAAACTTTCACACCACCCTTTTTTTTTTTTTTAAATGAACAGAATCATGTTTTTATGAAAGGATTCTTGAAGTATCTCCAAAGCCCAGGATTTTAGTAGCAGATTATCATTTGTGCTGAAAAGTGGATTTGAAAATCAGAATGTCTGCTCCAAAGAACAGTGTAGTGCTTCTTCAGTGTCTCTTTCAATAATAGTCATGTAAAAACTTAAAAAATGAATTACTAGAAAAATCTGCAGGGAACAATTTTTCAGTAGTAGGTGATGTAGTTTAAATAAAAACTCTTTCTTTGCTGACATGTCTGGCCATGAGGATTCATATATTACCACTACTAATATGGGCTGAAATCAGCTGAGAATATTCACCTTTCTAGCAAGTTTTTAAAAGGCAAGTAAATGACCTCATTTTTCATTTCACCGAGTTTGATTTCCACCAGATCCTTTAAAACTAGTTTGAGTGGTACTGTGTCTAAACATACAGAATTTCATGGTTAGATACAAGACATAACTAAACTAGGTGTTATCCAGTTTTAAGGGCATCTGGAGTGAAAATAAGAAGGCTCGGTAGTTGATTACACTTCTACAGCATCAAGGCAGGACTTAATTTGCAGCCTTTCTGCTTTTGCATTGAGGTAAATATGCTTTTGTTAAATGCTAAAAGGCACAAAATGAAGGTCATATGTACCATTATGCTGTTAGGCTTGTCATGATTGTGATTTAAAAATTTAAAAAAAACCTGGAACCTATTAAATCAGAGAGATTTTCTATAGTTAAAAGAGGTCAGTGCATTATTTTCCTAGATAATTCATCAATGTCAGTAGTGCTAATGAGAATGTGGGCCATGTGTCAAGAGTTAGTGTGTCCATGTCTCTGCTGCTGTTGTGGTCTATCACTTGTGTTTCATTGCAGATCATTAAAAGAAAGGTTTGCTAGTGCCTTGCAAGCCATGAGTAGGTCCACGTGAGAAGAGAGGATAGAGCCTCTACATACAGTCTCTTTTGAGTGACTCCACTCACTGATGATCATGTCCACCTCATATTGCCAGCTTGTTTTGCTAGTTAAGATTAGAGGAATATTTCTGGCAAGAAGAGAAGTAGGACTGAAACAGTCTTTGCTGCTTTCCCCCACCCTGTCTTGGAGCTAACAACTGGGTTGCATTTCTTCTTGTTACCATCTCAGTTCATGTAGTGCATGGAAAAGGAAAGGGTCTGCTTTTGATAGATGTGGTGCCTAACTGACCTGTGTGCTGTGTAGTGGTAAAAGAGCTGCATGTTATACAAGGGGGGAAAAAAATCTAATAATGCAAAATATTAATCTTAGTTAATTTCATTTAGAAAATATTTATAAAAAGGAGATGTTTGCCACAAGTGCGGGAAACCTTTGGTGTGTTTTAAACTACAGTGGTAAAATATCATAAGACATGGAACAGAAACCTTAAAACAAGAGCAAGTCCATGCTGTTACAAGTATAGTTTTCTGAAATGTGCAGATTACTTCTGAAATCACATCAGCTATTTTGCCCCCTCCCCCTCTCCCTGTGACGGTCAGGGTTCAACTAGTCCAGACTGCCTTTATTTTTCACTGGAAACTCCTATTCTCTCTTCAGGCAGGAGATAACCTTGTTACTCCCTTAATTAGGGTACAAGTTGTTTTCCTTTCATGGTATTTGTTATTCTAGGAGTCATCGGTCTCCTTTGCTTGATGCAACAGTAAATAAGTGCTTCAGTGAGGTACAAAGCCCTTTCCTCTCCCTCTGACTTTCTGGGAGGGAACCCATCTTTGTCAGGGCCTTATAAGTCGATACTATCCTGTAGGTTAAAATGTATGTTCACAGACAACAATTTGACTGTTTGTGGCTTGTTACTTGCTCTTGAGTGATACCTGGTCCAAAAGTAGTTAATCATATTGAGGTTAGCTTTGGAACTGGCATGGCTGAACCCACGGCTCTTTCTCTTATGCAAAGAGTAAGAGCTGTGTTTTCTGTCATTCAGGTGGTCAGATCAGATCCTGCCGTTGGGCAGCTGTGTGTTACGGCCATTCAGGCCAGTGCAAATAGCCCACCCATAAAGAAGAAATAATGAGCTAATAATAATCCTGCTAAATATTCCAAATTCTCTGTGCATAGACTTGTGTATGGAACAGGACTTGCTGGAAGCTTTTTTGTCTTTTTACACTGGTTTCACAGCCATGTGCATTTCATGACTTTTATATGTTTAAGGTTTTTTTCATCTCTTTTCCAGTTTCTCTGTCAGAAAGACAGAGGCTACTTCATATTTTTCTCTTGATCTTACCATTTTTGTTTTATTCCTGCAGTGTCTTCTGGTGAGGTTCTAAATTGCTGTCCTTTGCCTAAATTACTGCCTTTTGAAAAGCAAATGCAGAAGCTGTACTGAAACACTGTTATTTAGTTCGGTAAATAACTGTGAATATTTGCCTTACCCAGGTGCTCACCAGACTTTCTTTGAAAAAATTAATTTGATTGCAGCTCAGATGCTGTCCCCACTGTTCATGGGAACCTAGTTTACTGATTTGTTTCATTGTGACTGAGACTTCGTGTATCTTGAAAGGGATTCACTTTGCAATAGACTGAATTACATTTTTACTTCTCCCAGTGTAATGAGGAGCTTTTTAAGTCTGAAAAGTGTACTCTTCTCAGCAAGAGCAGGAGGTCTGTCTGTAGTGGTAGTGATAAATGAAATGTTAAAAGAAAGAAGGTGAGCAGTATAGCTATGAATAATCAAACCAGGGAGAGAGAAAACAAAATTGAGGCCATTCCAAAACAAAACCAGCAAAATAATAATAATAATAATAAAAAAATCTGTTGTATTTCTTAAATATAACGTATTGATGAAAGCTGTTTATAGTAAAGGGTATTTGTGGTGACTGGGAGAACAGTCAAATATAGGTTTATTGCTTATGGAGTCCTCTGCTTTTGCTGCTTCAGTGAGAACTCCTTGTAATCAGTAGTCTCTTTTATGTAAATTCAGAAGACTTTGGATTGTTGTTGATAGGGATATTTCCATGTATTATTTCCACTGACTATTGCAACGAGAAGGTGGTCATTAGTATATTAATATAATCTAATATTTTCTATATTACAGTTAAATAAACTGTATGAGAATAACGGCAGCTTAGATTATGTCTCCTGTTTAGACCTATCACTATATGGATTATTTGGCCTAGTGGCTAGTATGGTCAGAAACAAGGCAGTATTCCTGTATAGTACCTAGTCTGTCACATTTTATTACTTAAATGTAGTATTTAAAAAAAATTTTTTTTTGCTCTTATTTGTCATGGACATAGGAGCAAAGTAGGGTGTTTGGGATCTCTGGGCTTTAATTTTGAAGTTAAAGCCTGCCACCTACAAATTGTGCCTATTTGACAAGAAAGGTTTTCTTTTTGAAGGTTTTGCAGGAATATCTTTTTGACAGATTGATTGTGTAAGTCTTCGTGTTGCTCTAACAGCTCCTTTTTAATGGGAGAACTTTAATTGATGTCAAACTCAAAAGTTCAGTGACAGGCAATGTGCCTTCTCTTAGTTTAGAGGTTAAAAATAATTGACTTTTTGTATGCACAGAATAAACTGTCATAAAAATATTAATTTCTATGACTATTCAGATAAGAAGAGATAGAACCAAATTCAAAATGAGTGGTCAGCTTTTCCGTAAATTTTGAGACAGTGACTACGACTCTATTAATAAATACAATCAACAACCATTACTGAAATAATTAAGAAAAGCGTGATAAGCCAGTGCTTGCTCTAATTACTGTTGCAGATGGAGTAGAATTACAGGTTTGGAAATGTTTAAGTTTTCTGATTATGAATAAATTTCAAAAATACTTTTCAGAAAAGCAGCTAATTTCTGAACTATTGTAGTATAGAAAAATGATTAAATTTATTTTTTAATGCACATGACTGTTAAAGAAAAACCACCATTTGCTAAAACACACTGCTGTCTCATGTACAACATGCTTTTCTGACATTAAGAACATCTGGGTGCAGGAGCCCCGGAGAGGAGTGAAGCGGGGTGCTGGGCCACGAGCAGTGGAGCAGCTCCAGGGAGGCTGCGCAGGGACAGTGTGGTCTGTGGGTGCCCTTGGGACCATGGCAGCTTTGCAGTGTAATTGAAAATCAGATGATTTTCTAACATAAACAGTGCCTGCAGTCTGTTCTGTCTGGTGTATATTGAGTAGTAAAACACAGCACAAAAAACTGCATACCTAAACTCATGAGTATGAATTATATGATACTATCTTAAAAGAAATTTAGCCTGGTTCGTGACTTTTCAGGTCACCTCTTGGGTGAACCTTCACCTCACAGAAGTTACAGATTTTCTCTATGGTTGTATTACTCCAGAATATCCTGCATTTTCTTTGTAAACAAGACAACTGTTAGAAAGAGGATACTTGACTTGAAATGTGACTCATCACACCTGAGTTCATCCATTTAATTCAGCCTATTCATTTATACTTCTTCTGCAGTCAGTGGAGAGGAAAAGGGAAGACTTGTCCTGACATCTTAAAGAGATATCCTGAGATAGGAAGAATTACCTTCTGGAAGTCCCTTTCTTTCAGCTGACTAAAAATAACCCTATACTGTTGTGTCTTAAAGCTAAATAATATAAACTCTGCTTTAGGTAAACCATATATATAGTTAAGTTTTAGCAGCTCTTAGATAAAGGCTGCACTATAGCACATATACAAAAGAAATACTGATACATGACACATTACTTTTACTACTTCCTGATTCATGAGAGCTAAAGGGTAAAACTATTAATTTATCTTGACAATTTTTAGTAGAATTTATGCATGAATGTGGGTATGTCTATAGAAGGTATAGTAACTGAAAGTAATTCTACATTAATATAGTGTATTTAAGTAAAAGTTAATATTTCAGATTTTTAATTAACACTTCAACTGAAAAACAAGTAGATCAAACCCACATCAATTTTGAAATAATTTAGTCTTCAAACCATTATAATGCAATCTTCAAATACTATTGACCAATGCAAGCACTAAATTTTCTGGGTTAAATTTTCTGGTTAAGTGTAGAACAAAGAAGTGAATGAATGCAGTATTTTAATACGATTTTTATTCTGGCTAATCTTCATGTAACAAAAGTATCTTGATTCTCAATACAATAGTTTACCTGAAGATGGGATTCAGCTTCAGTTAAAATACCTGATGTGATAAGAGCTAATTGTCTAAGCTCCCATTGCAGCTCCCAGTGGGGGTGTATGGCTTTATTCACTTGCCTAAACATACATATTTATCTAGTCCTGTATCCAGGACATCTTCATGGGTCTGATAGATATGACATAAGATACATGGAGCCATGCCATCCTCAAGTGGCAGCTGGAAGCTGAGTGGGACAGTCTTTACACCTCCAATGGCACTGCATGCCTTTTTTTAGGCAACTGATTTGAAAATCTCACAAGAGACTCAATGGAATCTAATGTTTGATTTGCCTCATCCTGCAGTAGACACATCTGTTCTACACCCTGCTTACTGTGTTGACTAGATTTTCCACTGTCTACTGTGGGCACTTAGACAAAAAAACCCTTTCACATATAGTTCCCATCTGCACGTGCCTGAACCTGGAGCTGAATGCCAGCATAAGTTTCTCATCACGCATACACTGACATTGTGCAAAAATTCTTCAAATGAAATGCAAAAGAAAAAAAAGAAAAAAGAAAAAGAAAAAAAGAAAAAGCAATAACCAAGACAGAAACATTAATGTAGAAACTATGTACACTGAAAAAATATATACACTGAAACTCAAGATACTGCAACACATTCATCTATCTTCATTTTGGTCTCTACTTTTTCTTCTTGTCCCTTGCTGTCCCCCTATTCATATCTCTTCCCTTGTTACTTCCTGCCCAGTAGGAAGTAATGGTTTCCTCTCCCGTAGAGATGTGTGAATGTGCATTCCAGGAACCTCCCAGATTTCTTATGCCCTCCTGTATTGTCCCTCCAACAGATATTGGGGTGGTTGAAGTCCTCCATGAGAACCAGAGCCTGTGAATGTGAGTTTGCTCCTATCTGTCTATAGAGGGCCTTATGTGCTCGGTCTTCCTGGTCAGGTGGCCTGTAGAAGACCCCCACTATAACGTCACTTGTCCCTGCCCTCCCTTTAGTCCTGACCCATAAGCTCTCAGTCGGCTCCTCATCCATCCCCAGGCGGAGCTCCGCGCAGTCCGGCTGGTCATTGACATAGAGGGTGACACCCTCTCCTCGTCTCCCCTGCCTGTCCTTCCTAAAGAGCCTGTATCCTTCCATGCCAACATAGAATCATAGAATCATAGAATGTCCTGAGTTGGAAGGGACCCACAAGGATCATCGAGTCCAACTCCTGACCCTGTATAAGACAACCCCAAAATTCACACCATGTACCTCCCTGGGGTGCCTCTCCCATAGAGATGTGTGAGAATAAGGAGAAAGGCAGAGATAAAGACCTAGTGCTTCCCAAGCTCCTGAGCAGCTATTAGGTCAATGGTCAGGACTTTTCAGCAGGATCTGGCTGGGCCGGGTTCAAAACTATATTTCATCTGGCTAAATAAATGAAAGGGACTTTAAATGGCAACCTCGTTCTTCAGCCAACCGCCTGCTGTTTCGGGGCTGATGATGATCTTGTTATGATTTTTGCATTTAAGATGCTGGGTCACTGGGCCCGGTTTGCTGGGGAGCAGAGGACAGCAGGGAAGGTGGGACAAGTGGGACAGGACCTCAGCTTCAGCAGGACTGGGCGGCTCTCCTTCCCTTCTGTTACTTTCTCTCCATGTAGACTTTCCACCCGAACACTGGAATGACCATAAAAGGGCAGTTCATAGGGGAGTGCAGCCATATGCTGACCAAAGTCTGATTCCTTGGGAATACGGGGACTT
This sequence comes from Fregata magnificens, assembly GCA_013389945.1. Taxonomy (NCBI): domain Eukaryota; kingdom Metazoa; phylum Chordata; class Aves; order Suliformes; family Fregatidae; genus Fregata; species Fregata magnificens. The sequence continues at coordinate 112,559 of WAAD01018403.1, read as the reverse complement.
GAAAGGGAGTCTCCTACTGTGCCTTATTGGTGCAGTCTTGGTGAAGATTGTGCATGGATGCTTAGGTGGCCAGCCACAGTTGCTGTATTTCACTTTACATGAAAAATATATGTGCAGCAAGCGGGCTTCATTTGTCCAGTGTATTTAGGAGGTAAAAATGGAAGGACACTGACTTGTTTTTGCGTTCCCAAATGTAAAGTGTACTTAGTTAACAACCTACAATTCTTTACCAGTCAGCCATTTAGTATGTTGGAAATAACCGTTTTGCTGTGTTTGCTTCACCTTAAAATTCTCATCCCAGGGAAAATTTTGAATATATTTTCATGCTTCTCTTGTCATGTACCATATTTTTATTTAGGTTCTGCATCTATCAGATTTAGACCAGAATATATTAAAATGAAAAGCTCATGATGCATACCTACTGCAAATTTCAAACTCGATGAGAATAACTTCTGTAAGAATCATGCATTCTTGATAGAAATAATCCATATAATTTTCAAGACTGATCGTGCATAAAATGGGGATGTTAAAGTTTTATTGGCTAGTGGGAATTTTTTGCTGCAGAATAAATGCAGGATTAGCTGTTTATGTTTATAGCTCATGGAGACACCTGTGGTCCCGGAAGAATTCTTCTCCATGAGACTTACAATAATCTTACACATTTTACCCTGACTTTCTTTTTTAATGGTTCTTTGCCTGGCTTCCTACGTCCCTTGTTAAATTTCTGAAGAAGTGGTCTATTATTTTTCCTTAGATGAGGACCATCTAGTCAGTTAAACTCCAGATATGAACCTAAGTTTGCAGATTTCACCATTAAATATGACGATTTATGTATAACTTCTTATTTCATTGAAAGCAGCTGAAATTTTTCTGTTATCAGAAATAAACTCCTGTTGAAAATGGTACAGTATTTTGAAATGAAAGTAGTCTCATTGCTAGGTATGTGCTGATACTTGTCATAAATCACAGAATTTATAGAAGCATGATGTTTGTTAAAAGGGAACGCTTTTTGCCTTTATACACATACAGATATCTATTCCAATGGCAAAGCTGTTAGGCATTTAATTGACATTTAACATTAGAATTATCAAAAACTTCCTGGTGCAAGAACAGTAAATCAAATACTGTCTGATTATTTCCCAGGGTCTTCACAACGTAAACTGTAATCTTTCTTTACTTTTATCATTACCAAGGCTTGTTACAGATAGTTCAGGATCACAAGAGTCATTCAAGGTTGTGACTACAATGAAGATTGTTTTTACTAAAGCCAGGATAACTAGAAATATTTCCATAAGATTTTCAAAATTGATGAAAACAATGACTGAAGCACAAATTGGAAGAATTTGAAATTAAGAGCAAGTCCACTCAACACAAGCTCTGCTGAAAGTCAAAAATAAATCTGAAGTTAATCTTTTCTTCTGTTCTCATGAGCTTAGTCATATAGATTGCACGACATCATTTGTCTTCATAACTCAAATTCATACTGATGCACAAAAATAAGAAAAGTTCTAGATCTCGTGGTTGCCAACTAATATGCCTAATTTTAAGCATGGGAATAGTCCATTAAAATCAAAAGGTTACAGGTGGTTTAAGTATTTTGCTAGTCTGGGGCCAAAAACATAAATTGGGAAATACATGGGATTTTAAAAATGTTTTTCCTTACATGGTGTGCTAGCCACATTAGTGAAATATTTCATTTGGTGGGTTTTGCATGAAAATTGTCTAATGATTCCTTCAGTTACATTTTAGCTTTGCGACCTCCTCAAATAGCCCCCTAAAGTGCTCCACATGAACAATGAAATTGTTAGTCAGTAAGAGGAGAATTTTTTTTTCCTTATGTAGTAGTTTTCTTCTATATCATTGTTGCAGTTCCTAGTGCTGACTCTTAATAAAGTAAATCTTGAATTTGCAATTTAGCATGTATAATTTATGAGGTTTGCCTGTTCAGCCAGTTTTGTTTTTTAAAAATTTCCTTAAAATTTGTTTCAGCTGGGAAGGTTTTCACATACTAGTGTCCACAAAGTATGTTTTGCTATCTAAGTGCTGAGCTATTTTGGGTTATAAAAATGATAATCTGGAATGAAAACATCTGTTCTTTCTAGAAGCTCTGACAATAACCTCTGTTTACTTGACCAGCTTTGAAGGAAAGTGTATCCTCAGAGAATCTAATGGAGACATTAATATATCCATGGATCAACTTTGTTTTATTATTTCAACTTGGCATCTAATTTCTTAAAACATTTTATCTAATTAAAAGCAAAGTCTATTTGACACATTTATAATTAATTACTTAGAAATAGAACGGGACTATTTTGCTAGCAAGTAATTAATACATATTTTAAAAATATTTTTAGTAGCATGGGTCAGGATTTATCCAAAAAAAGATTTCTTTTTTATTTTCCATAAACATTTGATGCAGGAAGAGTAATGCCAAAGTGGTTAAGATTGGAACGAGCTTTCCATTTAACAGTTGATTTTTCTAACTGCACTAACATAGGCATGCTTATTTGAATTGGCTTAGAACCTGCTACTTTATATGAAGATACAGTTAGTTCAGCATCCCAGTGAAAATTTTCCAGCTCTTTGGTCCTCGTGCAATTCCAGTGCCCCATATGTATATCACAGAAAATCAGAAAGTACGCAGTTTACAGTAAACACAAGAAAGTCCCTGAAATATAGAGTTACAAAATGAAGGCATCCTTGCTTTAAAAGAAGCCCAGATATCCAAGTTTAAAAGGGTTAAAAGGGTTGTTTACTAGTCTAGAGGTGAGTGATGAATCGGATTGCTTTGCAAGTCAGTCTTAGATAATAGTAGGGGCACTTGGATGTGGTGACAGTGGGAGAGAATGCAGTGGTCTGGCTTATCTTTTCATTTCACTGCCGTAAAAGGTGGCTTTTTATAAAGAGGTAGCCTGTGTTTTATGCATCTTTATGCAAACTCATAGTGGAAGGAGGGCATGATTTAACAATAGAAGAATAGGGAAAGGTGACATAAATACCTCCAAGTTTAACTGTCAGTCTGTTTAAACAATTAAAAAAAAAAAGAAAATCTCTTTCTCCTCAGGCTATCTGTAATAAGCCTACAATAATCTCACAAAAGCCTGTAATAATCTTACAAAATACAGGTAGCAGAGCAGGATGAGATGGACACCTCTGCAGCTTCCATTTGCTATATTGGCTGGGTCTCCACTGACTGCGGTGAGAACTTAGCAGATTCTCATGTAGATGTCTACATAGTAGGCACCTGAGTTTCGGTGGCTGAATCTGGAGCTGAATCCCACAGTCCAGGACACGTCAGGTGGCTTCACTGTAATGCAAATGTTCCTGACCTTGATCAGCTGTCACCGTGTAATCACAATTACACGGCTAATGAAGCAGAATGCACTGAGCTCCATGATGCTGGGACTAGACTTCTGCTGGTACCTCTGTTTGCAGATGTAATGCTAGCCTGGCCCTGTCCACACTGTCTACATTGTGCTATGATCTTTGGTGTAACTGTGGTGACATACACCCCAAGAAAGCTGTCTTGCTGAAAAAAAAAAAAAAATCCCGCCTTTCATGGCAGCCACGGCAGAATGTGGAAAACCAACGACCATGTGTTTTCAAAGGAAAGGAATTATTTGATTCATTTTAGATGAGGGCACGTGTGTCAACTGGTGTACATCCAGGGACAAGCAGCCTGGAGCTAAACACTGGAAAACCCAAACTGGCAATGTTTCCACACCCTGCAAGCACCTTCAGAGAAAATGGAACAAATCCTCAGACTGGCAGAATACCTGGTTTTTCAGGACCCCTCGGTGTGGGAGATGGTTGGGTTTAATATTTTATGGCAACAGCTGTTACCACCGTCCAGTAAGCCTCAGGCTGTAAGTGTGCTGATGAATCAGGGGGACTAGGGCCCATGAGCTGGACTGGCTGAAGCACAGAGAAGATGGAAAGCGCTCTGGATGAGGGAGCTCTGTTTCATTCATTGTGCTGAGGTCTATGTCACACACCATTGCTCTTAACCTTTTTTTCTGAGATAGATGATAGATTCAGAGACTGAATAGGTTTTGGTTTGGTTTTGTTGTTGTTTTTGCCAAAAGCTGATCCTGTCTCTTTTTTAAAAGCAAAACAGTGAGGACTGTGATTGCTGAAAGTATACATTGGTGGTCTAATATGTCTCAGCTGAAGCTAATGGGCATTCTTCAGTGAGTTTGGAGGAGGGCAGAACTAGGCCAGACCACGCCCTTTTGAAAAACTCAGCTGTTACTCATGCCTCTTTGAGGGTTAGGCATTTATGGAACAAATATGAGCCCCGATAATGATAGCGTTGAACAAGAAAAAATATTTTCCTTGTGGTTTAATGATATTTCCAGAATCTTTTGTACATACATCTCTTGTTGTGAAAGAACACATTTTTTCTTAATGCAAACATTTAGACTGTGTGCTGCCACTGTAGGCACTGTTGGATTATATACAGAGTTTATGAGACAGTTCAGTAATGTGGCATAAGCCAGGAGGGGATACAAAAAATCTAATGCAAGAAATTGCCTTCTGCCAGATGGAGATGTACCTTGCTGGTAGGTGATTACAAGGCTGCTTATAAAACAGCAAACGGCGCTTAGGCCATTTGTCTAACTTTGGGACCAAAATGACCTGGTTAATCTAGCGATATCTGTATCTGTTGGTTGCTGATACCACCTTTTTTTCTTTCAGTACTTGTTCAATTTAAATGTAAATCACAGAAACATACATTACCAAATAAGATGCAGGTATACAAATTCATGTAAGAGAAGTTCCCTCCCCCAAACTGTCGGAGTTATCTCTCAGTTCCTGAGGCTAGCGTAACGTTTGGTAACTAAATTGCTCTTGATTGCCAGGATTGTGAACTGAAACAGTCAAGGCAAAATCTTTTGGCATTACAGAATATTTCATTGTTCTTTTGATATCAACTGAGTTTGTGGATACCACTGTGTTTCTTCTGGTAAGCCCTTCTTTTGGCTTCCTTTAGAAACATATTGTGCTTCTCATTTATGCTGTGCTAGTACAAGGTGGGGTTACTGTGCAGGCAGTTTCATGAGGGTTGCATTCAAGTGCATGTTCTCAACCAAGAGCTGCCTACTCCGCCCAGGTTTGTTGTGCAGCTGCTGTTACCACAGAGCCAAGTTCTTGCCAAGATCCAGCACAGTGAAAAGGCGAGGCGCTGTAAAAGGGCTGATCAAAAACATGGTAACTGTCCGGCCAACTTGTAATCTGAGAAAGATTGTTCAATAGTGATGAACACAAAGAGTAGGATTCATCTCACCTAATATAGGCTGCTAAAGTGAGGTGTTTAACCTGCCCTGTACCTCCTGTGTGGTCAATATAAACAGAAGATTATCATAGATGTTGTATTGTATCTGCATGGATGTTAGCTTAGCACTAAAATATCAGTAACTGTATCAAATTGGAAGGTTGGAACAGAAAACACATCTCCTTAGAATTGTAATTTATTTAGCCCAGTTATACAGTACAAGATAATATGCTACAAATGATTATGGAGATCTGGCAGCAAAACTTTGTGAATGGCAAACAGAAGAACAGATCTCTTTCTCTACCAAAGGCGAGGAAGGACCTGCGACAGATAAGTAGTGGCATTGATCAGATGTGGGGGATCCCATGCTGGAGAACTTTTCTTTCTGCTCTTTCTTTGCTATAATTCGTATTGGAGCTGTAGCTCTTTTTATACCTCCTTCTTACCTCCTTTGCATTTTAACTGTACATATGGTGTTTTACATACACTGGATACATCTCCTTTGCTCTCTTTATTATGCCGTAAAACCAGTTCTGCCTGGCCCTGAAGGTGGCTTCCCTTCAGCCGTGAATAACTGACCTTTTGCTATTTGTGTTTATACGTGTGGGACCTCCGTTGTCATGCTGTGCTTGTGCTCTTGGGAGACCTTGCTACATGTTTTGGGGACATAGCAAGCACAAGACTTGTAGAAAGAAGTAACCTCTTTGATCAGACTTACTAAGTATAGTTGGAAAAAGTGTGCAAGTTTCTGTCACCGACTGAAGACAAGAAAAGAAATAGGTTGAGGGCCAAGCTGAGGCCATAATGAAATCTGCACTTGATTGTAGTAGTTTACAGCTTAGTTGAGGAAAACCCTATTTTTTGATACATATATATACACTAACATGGAGGAGAACTGCATGACCTGCAATAGAGTGTAGAGCTGACTCCACCAGATGCTGTGAATATTGCGCAAGATTTATGCTCTTTACAAGGAGAAATAGGCAGCAGGCAATGTATATCTTTCTCATTGCCCCTGCAGGGCTTTTTGTCTTACAGGGCAAACTAATTTCCTTTCCCTGCCACAAATGCATGTACATGCATACCAAGGAAAAGAAGCTTTATGTCTGGTACACTGACATTCAAAAAACCATTGGTTAAATCTGCAATCACTTTATATGTTTACATGGACTTTGATGTTCTGTCATTGTAGTAGTCAGGCTGCAGAATAAGTATCTCTTCACTTAAATGGTTACTAAGATTATCCCACATTTTGAATATTGTACAGAAAATCTAGTGAGTATATTCTTCTGATGCAAAGTATATTTAGTCAGTGTATATTTTGAAGTGCTAGCAATTAGTATGTCAATGCACAGAAGAATTTGAAATACTAAATATGTGCTGAAGTTTATCATTAAATAAATTACTTCAGTGACACTTGTGCAAGTTGTTTATTTCCATTGTTAACTACCAGAGCACGGTATATTTGGTGAAACTAATGGTGTACTTGTATTTAGAAAAAACCCTCAAATGTTTTTTTCGTGTTTAATAATTTCAAACAAGACATACAAGCAGCTCACTTGTTCTTTGTATTTTGGCAGATATTCTTCATCATAAGAATAATTTGACTTTTCAGTTACAAGGTACACTGCTGGAATATTAATTTTTGTCTTTGTGAGATTTCTGAACAGTGTTCAGAATATGTAATTATTCAGAATGCAAACTGCATGCAGAAGTATTATCACTTTGAGCAATAATGACAAATGATTCTCTACTTCAGTAATGTTTTTATGTTCAGTACGTATACGTCTGAGTAGTAAACTGATGAAAATGCTCCTTTTATTTGAACTTTGTTAGAGATCATTTACTAAGTCATACAGCTGTTCTAAAATATTTTGGTAAATGGAACTTCACTTTTCTATTTCTTATTGAAGTCTGAGATACATACTGTGGGGGTGTCAACAGCAGCACACTAGTTAAGATGGCCTTGAAATTTGCAATTGCATTGTGATAGTAATTTTGCTTTTTTATAACTTAATAACTGAATTTTAGTTTTTATATTTAACTTAACAATTCCTTAGGGACTGCATGAAATTGCAAATGGAAATGTATGCTAATTCATGCTGACTTTTAACTTCACATTTCTTTCTCTTTCCTGTTACCTTCCCACGCCTACAAGCATTCTGACAATAAGCTGGAGACTAGAACTATATAATGTAAGCACATGCAAAGCTAGATCCCTTTCTCTAATCATTCTTGAGTTATATCAAGGTAAGCCTTTGGTACATCTCAAGATCAGTTAGCTACTTGTAACAAGTATGTTTCAAAAAAAAGAATGCTTTTGAAAAGCTTTTTGTTCCTCTCTTTCCATCAAAGCCTAACTTTTAATCTGGTTTCCTGTGCAATCATACTGCTGGGAATGTGCCTCTGTGTTTCCCAGCTAATAACTTCTGACTGTGCTTATCGACTTGAAACACTTTTGACAGGGGAGAGGATGGTGGGGAAAGGGGGCTTGATTTCTCAAATACAATTAAAATCCCTGAAATTTTATCGAAGTCAGTGTCTGGGAAGACAAAAAGAAACACAATTAATATTCCCACTGAGGGAAAGTGCAGTCTGAGCCCACACTTCTTTACACACTGAAAAAAATCCATGCAGGTGAGTGTCATTATAAGTTATGGAAGAAAGCTTCAGTTGGAGCTTTTTACTTAGACAGAAAGTCAATCAAACTTAAGACACAAATTGGTAGGAAATAAGGCTTTATTATTTTCCAGTGTTCATAGAGCTGCTTGTCAGTAAAGGAAAGATTCATCTCACCTCACTTTTCCATTCTACAGCATTGATATCTTTATTTCCACACACAGCTCTCATTGTAGTCAATGGAGAGAAATAACTTAGAAGGTGATTCATTTCATCCTAACACAAACAACTAATAAAAGTCAAACAAATTCTGTCCTAGAAAGGCCAGTAGATCAGATGTCGACTTGTACAGGTGTGTCCCACAACATATATTCTTTTCTCACATATACATGAATTACCTTTGTAAGGATAGCTGTGGTGAAACAGACAGGAGAGGGTGTGGAGTGGTCTTTGTTAGAGATAACATCAAAAGGCAAAACAAAAGTAATTGGGGAATAGCAGGCAGCAAAGCAGAGGTGGCACTCAGCTTTAGGGAGATGCAGGGAGGAATGATTAACATGGAGGGACAGTGGCCAAGAGCTTCTATGTAAAGAAAGTGATGCCATTGCAATGATTTGTCTAGAGTGTTTTATTCAGCTGCTTATTGTTAAATAGGGTTAAATGTAAATTGATCATTTGTGGCTTTGGATTTTAAAGAAACAAGTAGCTGGTCAGTCGCCCTACTACTCCCTGAAATGAGAGCACAGTGGTATGAGTCCAGGTGTGACTCATGATTTTGAGACTGGACTGAAAATCTCCTTTCTCACTTCAGTCTGGATGACATTCCCTAGCTGGAGAACAAAATCTTTAAATCCTCTTGAGGGTCCTGGCTGGTTATTACCACCACTGGCCTTTCTGATTACTGGACGATCAAGTATTTTATGTGAAAGTGTGAGGCCACGACTGCCTTCAGTAAGGGGCAGAGAGTATCAGCTGTATGCCCAGGAACAAGGGGGTTTGAGCTCGTAAATGGCCGGGTGGAAGATAGTCCTGTTCTGACAAACAGTGCGTCTTCAGCTGGGGTTAAGTGAGTTGGTGGGAGAAGGGACGAAGGGGAGCTTGAAAAGGGAACATGTTCTGCCAAGTAGAGATGATTGTAAGTAGAGAAGAATTAGTGAAGTGCTTGCTGGATTCCATGCTTTCTGTAATTTGACTTGGAGAGATAAAAAGCCAAACTGTCTTAACTCAGCTTCTGTTTTAATTCCACCTGGGAGTTGACATAAAATTGACATACGCTTGTTTGTATTGAGCAAGACATGTTTGAATTCTTACATGTGTAATGTCGTATGTGCTGGTATAAATAGTTTTTGTTATTAAAAAAAATTCTACTTTTTGCAGCTTCATATAGTTATTACATCAAGTGCCAAGTTTCCAGTTAATTACAACATGCTCAGTTCGATTAGACAGTCACTATAGTTGCTGAACAAGAGTCTTATTCACAGATTATTGAAATTAGAAAGTGATTTTCTAATTAAATAAGCTACTTTAGCAATTACCAGAATTAGTCAGAAAGTGCTGGATGGAGAATATTTGCTTGGAGAAATTCTGTATCTCTAAACATCATTTCGAAAAACAGTTTGCAAGAGATCCGAAGGCAAAGGTAACTTAAATGGCAGGAAGAGGCATGAAGTCTGAGAAACTCAGAGAACACTGTCAGTATGAAGCTTATATACATTTGCCATATGAACCCTGACTAATAAGCCTTCTTGAGAGAGTATATTCATTCTCCTCAGCTTGAGCCTGCTTTATCCCATGCTTCATGTTTGCTTGCCAAAGCATCATACAGACATTTAGAATTACATCAGAATCATAGTTTGACATGGCATTTCATTTTCTCAAAGAATTTGATATTTTTAATAGAACTAGCAAGGTGATTTTCCCCCTGTTACTGAATAATGCATCAGACAGACTATCCTGGTGTCTCCGAACTTGATCATAAGAAAGGAAGATTTAATGTTTACGTTATTTTCATTATAATGCATTTGAAATTAGAACTGCTCCAAGGAAATAGTGCTTTTCATGGAATAGTAAATAGATCTTTGTTTTCTTGTGTAAGCTAGGTGCTATTTCTCACACAAAAGATGTGGTAGTATTTACTATATTCTTTGCTTTTTTATTGCTTGAACTTAGCAATGATTTTTGATAACTTCTATAAATTATCTTCCTGATTATATTTACACTCAGGGTTATTGCATTAATTTAAACAGCACTAATAAACCACTTGAATAACAACTTCCTGGTCAACACTTGCAGTTATTCAGCTTCAGTGAGGGTTACTTACATAGGACTACTCTAAAGTTTTAAGCAGATATGTAGCAGTTCAATAGGCTAAAGTGGTAATAGCTATGTAATGACATTAGTTTTAAAATGATAGTGACTAAGAGCTGCTTTTTTGGGAGAAGGTGCAAAACCTATTCCTGAAAAACAGATAAGGTTTTGCAGGTTCTTTTTTTTTGTTAGGGATCCATTTCATTCTACTTACCTTGAAAAAGTCTAGTAAAGAAAAAGGGAAGAATTCATCCTAGGAAAGTTTGAAAAGGAATTCTGGTTTTTTTTTTCCATTAGTAATACTGTGTAACGTATATTACTAAACAATTTTTAAAATATTTGTGGTTTTTTTTTCCCTGAGTTTGTTTATTGTTGCTTTTGTATAAGATTTTGTTTCATAATCCTACAGCTGAAATGCATCAGAATGCATCACTGTACCTTCTGTTTCTAAGACAGAAAATTCAAAAGTCTGTTGACCTTAGCTGAAAAGGCCAAATTCAGAGAAATAAACTAAAATGAAAAATGTCATAAACATATCTGAAACAACAATCCTGATGTTTTAGAAAGATAATAATGTGAATCTGTGGTGAGACTTAGGAGTGGTTCAGAATCACTTGACGACACTTAAACCAACCATTTGATTGTCCAAGCTGTTCAAAAGAAAATAAAACAACTAAAACAATGAAGGGGGAAGACTAGGGTGCATGTTCCTTGGTATAAATAGTTGGCCCAGACCATCTGGTCTCCTGCATAACTCAGCTGCTCGGGAACTTCCATGACACTCCTATGTCATGTTGTGAACTAGGGGTAAGCCCATGAAGCAATGCCCATGTGGGTGGCTGGTGCACCCTTGCAGTCCTGGAGCAGCAATCCAGCTCTTCCACTGCAGAGATGGAGATGGGAGGAGGGAGGCAGAAGTTAGTGAAGCAACCAGCTTAGTTTTCACCCACTTGTTGAAAATATGAGGATAGTAGATGAAAATCTCTACTTTCTGCTCTTGCCTTAGACTGGGTGGCCTAAAGCATAGGGTTTGTGGTGGAAAGTATACTGGCCTTACAACATCAACAACCTTTTATCAGGAGGCATCTGCTGAGTTCATAGTGAAAAATAATCATTACTGCACAGGAAACATCCTCCTACTTTTTAATTCAAAATGCAGTTACATTGCTCCTTTGTCCTGGTAAACTGCTGTACATGAGTTCTCTATCATCACATTATATGGCACATGAATGGGAGTCTCAAAGCAGGGAGAAAAAGGAGAGGGGAACAGAGTGGAACGTATTCTTTCTTATGTAGCATCTGGTTTTTTAGCAAAGTCCAGGGCTTTTAGAATAGTTGAGAGTGCTCTGTTGACATTATTAAAGAACTGACTGATTAATCTCTACTGTAAAATGCCATTTTCCTTTTATCTTGTGCTTTAATCAAAATAAAAGACCACACTGGGGGAAAAAAAAGAAAAGAAACTAAGAAAAGTGCTCCAAGATACCATTTGTGAGGGTTGGGATTAAGGACATTCATGGAAATAATATTCAAGCAACATGCATTCCTGAATCCTCACTGAGAAAAAGCAAGATAATACAGAGTATGTAAGGGTTATTTAATTTGAAACATTTTGGAACTAAAATAAATCACAGTTAATTTCTGCCATATCCATTATCTTTGGTTTGTTTAGACCATGTAGAAAACTAATGTAGTCTAAAAATTTTTCATAGATACAGTTTCTTTCAAAAATAGACAAAACACTTTATTTTATGAGAAATTTCTGTAACAGAGAGGTTTGAGCTATAAAAAGGTATTTTAACAAAAATGTGGCTAAGCCTCAAATTTGCTTTTTGCTTTGCAAAAAGCATATAATCATCAAAAGTGAATTTACAATATGTTAAGTGGTTCATAAAATACAGAAACACTAACTGTAAACATTGCAAAACCTATTTCAGCAATCCTAATACATTCATTTTTTTCACAGTATATCTCACTAGTTTTGTATAAATCTATCTCATTAGTAGAATATTAGTATCAGAACTGTTCAAGCAATTCATGAGAACAATTCACTACCAGAAATACTGAGGTTTGTACTCACAATCAGTACATGAGTCTGTTAAAGTACTGTCAGTGAAGACATACTTCATTGATTTTCTCTTCTAGTCGTCTGTGATGATTTTAATCTTCTTAAGCTCAGACTCACGACTGCACCTCCTGACACAGATGTGTGGGAGAGGAATAAGTATGGCTTTCCCAAGGACCTGAATCAATTATTTCATACATTTGCATTTCCTAGATTTTAGAATGGCGTGAAGCTTTCATAACAAAACCAGAAGCAACAAATTGAGGACTAAACATGTTTTGGGGTCTGCCTGGAGGATGTGGAGAGCAAATGTATTGCTAATATACAACAATATATCCAAGGATGGCAAGAAGTGGTGATAAACTCAAAAAATCACTAGCAGATCACCTTGAATCTTTATGCCACACTTTATCATGGCATGTCCTACTTCTTCAGTAGGCAGGAAGGGAACTTACCTGTCTATATAGAACATGTTCCCCTAATAATGAATGGAAAGTCTACTCTGCCTCTAGGATTTTCATATTAAAGCACCAAGTAATGGATTGTTAGGGACTATTTGGGGACTCAGATAGTCCTGGCAATAAAAAAAAAATAATGTTGTCATTAATGGACCAGAAACTCATGGGAATTGAAACTATTTAAACTAAATTTACCTGTAGAATTTGCTAGAAGGTGTGCAAATTTAAGTTTGCAGAATTTATTTCAGCTCTGGTAAATGTAATGGTAAACAATTTGTCTAGCTGCACATCGGCACTAACAATAAACACTGTGTTTGCAATGCTTTGGTCTCCTTGGAGCACAAATGTTAGAAACAAAATCAAGTATGTTACATTGCAAAACTGAGAAAAATCATCTGACTACAGGCAGAGCTAAAATTCAGTCTGTGACATATTCCTTTTTGCCAACATACAGCATATAAGATCACTTGTTTTCAAATAGTCATAACAACACTGCCTGGCAAAGAATGGAGTTATTGCTTTGATGATAAACTTCTATAGTTTTGACAGCTCACTTTGGAGCTTTAACATTGTATGCTGTATGTTTCTTGGGAGTACCTGTTGATGGAAAAGAGAGATAATATACTCTTTTAAACAGACTATACAGAGCAGAGCTTCCTCTGCTCTCTGTTTTCCTGGCTCTCACCTGGGCTGAAGGTTGGTTGGTGCAAACCTTCTTGGGAAAAGGATGCGCCTGATGTGTTCAAACATGGTTGGTTTGCTCTAGATATCGGTAGTCAGGTAGAAAGCAAGCGGTGTTAACTTGGGGCAATCTTGTGAGTTGCTTTGGGTAATTGTATCATTCATGTCAAGTGTAACTACATTTTTACTTGAAGCTGCAACTTATCTGTTGGAGACTGTGACAGGTGTTTCATGCCATAGGGCAGATAGACGGAGAAAACCCAAAACTTTTATGGGTGAAGCAAAGATGGGTACACAGGGGAATCATACTGTCTTATCATTATATTGGCTTTCCTGCCTTCGGACATCTGCCAAAAGAGACTACAGATGAGACATCTGGGGTCACTTGATTTGTCTGTTTGACTCCTGATACAGCAAAAGACTTAAATGTGTTTTCTAGGTTAGGATGCAATTATTCCCCTGCTTAAACAAGTGATTTGAGTTTAAGATATTTTTCAGGCCATTGGCTTGTGCATGTCTCTGTTTATAATAATATCCCACAAAGGCCTATTCTATAGAGCCAGGTAATCTGGACTTGGATGTGCTATATAAATTTAGTAAAAGGCATCCCAACCTGTGCAAAGGTCTGAATCTAGCTTCTTTTATATCCAGTGACAGCAATGAGCTTGACTAAAGTAATTGTCTTTCTCATTTAAATGTGGGGTATTTAAGTCGGCCATGGGGCCCTTAAGGCTGAATATGGAAAGTTACTGTTTTTTCCCCCTTTGTCACCTAGATACCAGGTTTTGAACAGCTTGTGCACGTTGCCAAATTATTAATATGACTTCGTTCATTTAAAGGGATAGTAGAATCACAAGGATAATGGGAAAAATAACTTCCATAGATTTTTCAGTGTTATGGTGCTCTTCCCCAATAAAATGTCATCGTTAGTTCTATCTGTATTTTTGGGTTTGTTTCTGTACTTGAGCTCTGTTCTTTCCTGTCTGCCTGTCTGCAGGATTTCACCATTTCCTATTGGAGCTGAATGTTTAGTTCTAAAGAAAAGGTTAGATGCTGTTGTCATCTAATAACTAATCTCTTGCTGATTTTTTTAAATAATCAATTACAGTATTTTTTTACTAAAATTGATGTGTTTACAATTTTTTTTCATGGTGTTTCATACAGGTTGCTAGATTACCATGTATGAATAGGTTTTGGATAGTTATCATCAGAGTCGCTTGTTCTGACAGTCCTGTATTTCATCTCAGTTCTACCACAGAGACCTAGACAGATACTGCAACAAATATTCTATCAACAGTCATTTGAATCTGCCAGGTGGCCTGGCAGACCAACTATTCTCTTACAATGAAAGTTTGCACTTTTTTCTTTAGATAATCAGAATTTTGGAAGGCCAAGGAAAGGCCCACTGCTCACTCTGCATATAAAAGTGTTGAGGTTACAACAAAACACCTTTAGAAGGATGTGGGAGGCAAAACCTAACACCTTTACATTTTCTCACTCAGGATCTGATTCTCCCTATCTCAGGTTCACTCCTGGCAGCGACTCTATGGGAAATCTTGGCATAGGCTCAAACCAGATAGAATATCATGAGAAATTATTATCATTTTAACAATCAAGAAAATAGGATTACAGGTTTTGTTCTGTGATTTAAATTATACAGTAACTCCTGTGTATGATAACCAGTAGGTAACCACACTGTAATTTTTATATAATTCCAGACTATATGAAATTCACAGCAATTTAATGTTGAATTAATGATCACTTGCAGTTTTAGCCACCTGTTTTCGGAGCTACAACAGGTGTCTGGATTTGAAGGAGTCATGGGCATGTGATAAACATTTTGAATCTGTTTTCTTCAAGCTGTTAGTAAAGTCCCTACTTTCCTTTCAGGTAAACTGGATCAGTATGTCAAAGACTTGGAATGATGGAAAGGTTGACACAACCAAAATGACAGGAGACTCATAAGGTGGTCTGCATTGAAAGAAAGTGAGAGAAGAAATAAATGACAGGAAAGTGACCATAGATATAATAAGAGCAGAGAAATTGACCAAGAGGAAAATTCCTGGTGGCTTTGAGAGTAAGGCAGACAACAAATTAAAAATCTTTTCTTTCAGTTTCCATTCCTTTCCAAAGCCAAAGAAAAAAAGGTAGGGAATTAATCAATAGAGCTAATAAAAATGGATTATTTCCCCCCC
>WAAD01018403.1:68862-84651 GCA_013389945.1 Fregata magnificens | reverse complement strand
ACCCGACTGTCTTGAAAAAGATATAATGATTTATTCTCTGGGGAATAAGCCAACTCCAGTTCATACCTATAAAAGGAAACTTCCCTAATTGAATGGATTGTTCCACAGCTACTCATAAAAGCTTATTTTAGACCATACTAAAGCTTCTTGTACCATATCTTGCTTAATATCAAGTCCAGTCCTAGAAAGTAATTCTGATTTCCTTGACAAAAATCAAAATAAAGTGTATTGCTTCTAAGAAACCAAATTTTAAAGGTACAGTTAGAAATTTAAATTGTTTGAGCACCCAGAAAGCGGAAGGTCTCATCTAAGAAGTCAAATGTTATTTGCAAAGTATTTGCAAAAACTGTCTTCAGACAACTTGCACTGCAGACTTCCTCCAGTGGTTCAGAATGATTTATATTTAATATATTGGAATAGGTTCAGAAAGAAAAGGCTTCTATTTCGTGCTGTGTTACTAGTTTTCTGTGTAACTTTTTATAGTCAATGGATTTGTTTATGTATTTGTTTCCTGATTTTACCCAACTTTCTGAAGTGCTTTAAAAAGGTACATTTTCTATATGGATGCTTTGGGCTTTGTAAAAGAAATAAATACTGTTGAGCAAATAGCAAGGAATTAGAGTTATATGCAAACACCATCTATTATTTTAAAGATACTAATAAAAAAGGTGGAAACATCAGCATAACAGCTATCAGATGGTCACTCCCTACATTAACCGCCAGTAAAGACGTCATAGGTTCCAAATGGCAGAAAATCAGTGCCACCTGAAACACACAGAAAATAAATATGCTAAGCATGAGCCTCTGTGTTTGTTGTGATGGGATGTAAAGAAAATGATTGGGAACCAAGCCAGAAAAAATAATGAAATAGCTGAAGCATTAAATTAATATTTCTGAAGTCAATTTACAATAGGAAATCCTAGCGATACAGAATAAGTGCTATCCACCTCAGATGAAGTCAGCATATGAAAATCTGAGTGATTTATTAAGGACAACAGGAAATCAACAAGTGTTAGAGATTTATTGAGGAGGATTAAAATCTTCCTCCATAGATGCTCTAGAGGGAGAGGATGAGAGAAGAAACCTTTTCTCACACATTTCTTATTAGGGATAATATTAGAGGATTAGCAATACCCTAGTGCTACTCAAAATAATAAGAAGCAAAAGGGGGTTTGCACTACGCTTAAAGTTGATCCCATGCTGCTTTTTTCTTTTTCAGGCTGCTGTTGCAACTTTGATAAGCAGCAGTGATTTATTAGCAGTAGTTTCAATTAGTGCTTTGCCTAATGAATCAGTAATGGAAAGAAAGCCCTCTCAAGATGTGGTCTTGGCCATCATTACTATTATCCTGGCTGGAGTAAAAGACCTGCTGCTATTTTTAAGAAAATCAACACACATTGGTTTGTTTGTCCATGATGTATGAGCTGCCCTAAGTGTACAAGATAATAGGAGGAAGGGAGCTGCAGAGTGCTATAAACAAGAGGCACAATCAGTGGGGAGTTACAGATTTTTCCCTTTTTCCTGCTTCCTCCCATGTCTCCCCCTTCTCTCTCGAATTTATTGTCCACCAGATATTTTCCCTTTAGAGNCCCTAACTTGTTTGTTTTGTCTCCAGCCCCTTTCTCCAGATAGCCTGTGCCTACTCATCCTTAATAAAGTTTAAGAGGGGGGAAAAAACCCCTCTTACTAAACAAACAGTGTTAAGGAGAATAGGGAAAATGGTTATTTTTTCCTAAATTTCCTAATGTCAGTGATGTGCATAGTTAGCAATGCAGTCTCCTTTTTTTTCTTTATCTTTCTATTTAGTATATTCACCTATTGCACTTTCCAACCTATAACCTCTCCTGTGTTTTATGCACTGGTTGTGAAAAGAGTTACAGACTCTGATTTGAAGTAAAAAATCACAGCAAGTCTGACAGTGCTGGAGCTCATGAACATAAATTGAAAACTTAAGATTCTCCTCAAATTGACTCAGGAGTGTTAATGCTTCAGGATGTTTTGTTTCTCATTGTCTTTCCTGCATTGACTTTTGAGCTCAGATGGCTACAGATTATAGCCAGTGAATTCATTTATTAAGCTCCCAGAATGCCTGAGAAAAAGAAACCTGTGGAGTACAATTTTTTTTTTTTTTAGTTTTATAAACAAGGAGTAACTTACCTGCTAGATGGAAATATATCAAACTTTGTGCTACTAGTTTGATTATAGCATGTAGGTTATTTAATTTGATCCAGATTTTTAGTGGTGGTTAAAGCTGTGGGTAATGTAATCTATTTCGTACATTCTCCTTCTTAAAGGTATGTGCATTTCCATAAGCAAAGACCAGTCCATGATCTCAGGAAACACATGACTGAATATTTATTTTTAAGAGCTGGTTGGAAAAACAATTTTGGGTGTTAAAGTGGACATATACTCTGACCTCTGAGCAAGATGTTTCCTTGTAGATCCACCAGCTCTGGGCCCAAGCAGTGTGACTTAACTGGCCAAAATGTAGGTGAAGAAGATATCTTTCTGTCTTGACTGTGTGAAAATGGGAAGAAGTTTTAATGTGAGACTGAAGAATAATATGAATAACACACTGAGGTTTTGTACCATACCAGCTGAAGTCAGTGAAGAGTCCAAATGTAATTTGCTTGAGCTCAAAGACCTCTGTTAAACTGCTACATACGATGTCAGGCGTGTGCATGCACAACATGCACGGTGAGTGCCAGCAAAATCTTGATGAGATACATTCCAGATAATAAACATTGTCATTATAGGCACAGTTTTCAGCGTTGCCAGTAAATAAGGCCACTTGGCAGTTCAAGTTATTTGTCAAGAACAAGATCAAGGGAAGATGAATATTAAACACATTGTCACACAATCCTTTCTGTTGAAGAGCTTTAATGCTCTCATGTTTCAGAGACAGATTTCAGGCTTTGAAATTTGTCAGAGACTGAGGTACTCTCATAGACAGTTTTAGGTGTCCTATAAGAAAAATCCTCGAAGCTGACCTTGTCATAAGCCTTTGAAAAATCTTACCTGCTGCTTAAGCTGGCAGTTAAAAACTTCAAGACAGCATCTGCAGTGCATATACTGCCTCTGGGAGCTGCTGAAGGCTGAACAAGGCTTTCACCTGAGAATTTACTGCTTGATTTTTCTGACATGCTGATTAGTCATGGTTGTAAATTGTAAACTCCAAGTTAGTGAACAGTTTTACTCTTAAACTTTCTTTGTCTCACTTCGTCCATCCTGCTGAAGGGTTCTTTTGAAAATAAATTGAGTGGGGTTTGTGAAACGCTACAAGGATGTCCGTGAGGAATTCTGCAATTCTGATCTGAGAAAAAAGCTTGAACGACATTCAATGAATAATGTGTGGCTACATCATGAATTGATGTAAAGCAACATGCCAAACAGATATTCATAGCACTTGTCGACTAAAGATGGTTGTGTTTTTTCACGAAAGAATTATGTAATCATGAAAGTGAAAACTGTGTGATGAAGTAGATGAATAAAGGAGCTGCCTTTAACTTGAATGTAAAACTTTTAATTTGGTATTTCTTGACTCTACAGTCTTCGCAAATTCTTTTTGGTTCCTGTGTGCAATAAAATACTTGCTGTAATCTTATTTCCACTGTCAGACTGGAAAAATAAGTAGGTGGTCAGACTTTCAGATTTTCTCCAATGCAGGTTAGATTTGGAAATTTGTTTCAAAATAAGGACTCAAAATTAACATAAATATTCTACAGTACCAACAGAAACTGGAAATATTTTTTTATCAGTGACTGTAAACAACTTTAGATAACAACAAAATCCAGAGAACACATGTTATATATTCTGCATATAAACAGACAGGAGATATTTAAGTGTTTAAATCTGTAAATATTTCTATTTTAGATTTAGCATTTGTTATAAGTGTTTTTAAAGTTTTGCTATAAGTTTCCCTTAACATAATTAAATTTTACATAATTTTCTATGGGCCATATTAGACACGATTTTTTTTGTTGCCTTTGTAAAAGATTTATCAAACTTGGTATCTCCACCCTGGAACAAATTTAAGAATCAACCCATCAATGTATTTTTCTGTGTATGGGATGGATAGACAGAATGCATATAGTTGTTGCATACGAGTTTGCAAGGCAAGCACTCAGGAGCTGGAGAACACCAAAATAAAAGTTATACACCCAAGCTTAGGTTTGTTCCTTTGTGTTTTACAGTGAAAACAGAGCCCTGTGTGCCACCTTTGTGACAGATCTCTGCATTTATTCTCTTTACGTAGTGTTGCCTGCAGCAGTCCTCCTTGGATTTCAAATGTAAGGTTTATGTTTTCTGTTATAATGACTAATAAAGACATCAGATTAAAAAAAAGGCTCAGGTAGATTCTTGTGAAGCAGCTTAACTGCTTTCCTGAGCTGGGACTTAGACTGAATTGTTAAGATTATTTATCTTGGTACCATTACTTTGACGCTCAGCACTTGGAGAAAGGGAATGAGTTTGTCCCTGAAAATGTGCTGACACACTGAAATGTGTATCTAATTACCCCATTTTTACATCCAAATCTGAATTTGGAGGATTACAAAATAATGTGTCCCCAAAGTACAAGCATTTAATAAAATAAACCTATCTGTCCTGAGAAGTGGGAGGAGCAGCCATACCTATTGGTAGAGAAGCCTTCATAAAATCTTCGGAGATCCACGGAACTAGAGGCCGTGAGGACTGCGTGTAAGCAAAGTTTCAGGGTGTCTGAGAAAGTATGACTTCTCCAAAAAAAGTGCAGCTGAGGATAACAGGTTGTCTGAAGCAGACAGTATTCTTGCTACGTTAATAGTTTTTGTGCTAAAACAAAATCTGCATTAAAGGCCTGAATTTTGTAAACAAGCTGTCAACAACACTTTTTATGTATTCACATTACTTTTTACCTTATTCTTAGTAAAATTGATGCCAACTTGCATTACATTTGATTGTGGAATGATACACACATCCCAGCGATAGAACATAAAGGGATTCATATGGTTTTCTCCTCTATAATGCTAAGCAAAGCAGCTCGCATACCCTAAATACACATTTAGCTCTTCAATGTGCTTAAAAGGAAAACATCTTGTAATCGCAGGAGGTAAGCGGCAGCGAAGACACTGTGTCTCATTATAATTCAGAGGATGATAGAGGAAAGCGATGGCAAGAGGTTTGATGCAGCAAACAAGAAATGTGTGCTCAGTTTGCAATCTCTATGCCATTTAACAGGGCAGATAGGGTCAGACCTGCCTTTTCTGTGTTTCTAGTTCGTCAGTGCCTAGCAGATGGTCATGAGCTTTTCACTTCTATTGGCTTTATCATCATTATATCAGGGAGATGAATTAATCAGAGCTGCTTCAAACAGCACAGCAGTGACATTTGCTTTGGTAACTGAAGGGTGACAAAGCTCAAGAGAGGCAGTGAAAGGAAAGATTTCCTCAGCCCTGCTCATAAGCCAAAGTAACCCTTCAGGAGGGAGCCATCGATTCTGACATGAGACATTTCCACCTGCATTTTGGTGGGCTTTGTGACTCCCCCTCACAGGAGACCTGATTTAGGATTCTGCAATGGATTCCCCCAGGCTGCAACGGAGCAAGAAGTAGGACTTTGCCACCGGTGTACTGCTCAGGAACCAGTTCTGACCGGTAGCATGAAAATACCACCGCTGCCTGAAATGGTCCTGAGGGCCACAGATCACAGTGGCTCCTGACAGCAGCTTCATTTCACACTGAGTTGTTCCATTTTGCTGGAACGTAATAGTTAGTCATTGCCTCCAATGACAGCTCAAAACATCTGCTCAGGACAGCCAAGGGGGCCATCGCAGGACCAAAAGCAAAAAGCAGCAAACACAAAAAAAGCTCCCCAGAGAAGACTGATGCAAGAGAAGCACCAATAAAGTTCTGGCTGCACAGCTCGCTCTGCTTCCTAGAAAGAAATGATTTGAATCATTTGGCCTGCTGGAAGGATCTGCTCTCTGTTGCAGAGACTGGGGGGGGTACGATGAGGCTTCATGGCTATAAGCAACTGCCAGCAATAGTGTCTCTTAAGGCAATTTCTCTCATACTGCAACTGATATGGAAGGGAAAGGGTAACTGAGCCACGATCAAAAAGCCTGCAGGGTAACCTAGCAGTTATATAGTTGTTTATGTCATTGCAAATGCTGTTAGGTGGGTTTTAATACTGATTTTGTGCAGGAATAAATAGTTGTACAAAGAAGAGAAGTCAATTAATTCCCTTGTCACCCATAAAATCTTGTGCAGAATTGGGTCTTTCTCTGCTTGCATCTAGGGATGGGCCAGTGTAAATGGTAAATAAAACCAAGGAACCGTGAAGGAAAAGGAGATTCCTGTGGTACAAGGATGGCTCGTAGCCTATGCCCATCTCAAGTCTGGAAATAAGTCTAGCAAGTATAATATGCAGAAATGACTATGAGTTGGGTAAATAGCTTTGAGGCAGTACTTTAGCATGCACAGAGCTTAGTGCAATCCATACCTCAGTGGCACTCTGTTTAGGAGATGTTTTGGTCTCTATTAATTCTAATTCTAACTCTTCTGATCAAATTAGTGGGTTTTTTCTTTTTCAAAGTAACTCTATGTCCTGACCTTTTAAACCTAGCTCAGCTAAGTATCTGAAGGTCTGAAGTGGTTCTGTTGAAAACTTTTGCTAAATGCTCATTTTCTCCCCATATAGCAAGAGCTTTTTGATTCCTCTTGTTTATTTCCGAAGAGGAGGAACCCTCCCAAGTCTTCCAGAAGCTTTCTCACCTCTACAGTATAAATGGGTACCTCTTTAATGTCTCCTAAACAAATGATCCCATCCTGTAAGCTAGTAGCTTTGGAAATATTGTAGATTTGTGCTAGTGTTAAATGAAATTATACTTAGAAACCTAAGCCATCAACTGGAATTGAAATTTAGTTTCTTTCCTAGAAAACTAGGAGCTCTTCTGATGAGATACGCAAGCCAATATACTAACATAAAGTGACTGCACATACATCTATAGGCAACTCACAAGAGGAGTCAGAGAAAGCTGACACATAAAGGTCTGCTTAGAGGTTACCTTTGTCACACTTGATGGCAACACTTTTGTGACTCAAAATGTAGAAGATCAGCCTGTATTTTCTGCCCAGAGAAACCCTGGCTGGCAAATCTATTGTACGTGTGTCATAAAGAACTCGTCTTTTTGAGAGAAGAGGAATGAGACGTAACCCTCCCTCTATCCATATCTCTGAGACAACAGCTGGTTAGTAGCCTGATGGAGGCACAAATCTGCCTCTCCAATGGTATCTTTTCTCTAATAATTATTAGCTTACCTGTTACTGTGTTAACATACACTTAGCTCTGTTATTCATGAGTCCAACACCATTGATTATGCTTCATTATGGAAATTTCTGTAAAATAGGAACGTGTCTGGCTCTGTTGGACTGGGTTTATTAATACATAATGTAGTGAAGTGGAGTCCTGTCGCTTTTAAGACTGACCTACCCAGGATCTTGGTTCAGATCCCTGCATCAAGACAGACTTCTGTGCTGATGCAGCTGCTCACACTAGAATTAAAATGGATGCTCTGTATTCACTCGGTGTGAAAAAGAATACAATAATAACAACAGCTCTAACTCTGCTTTGTACTGGTTTGTTAAATGTGATAAATTGGTATAAAAACCTCTTTTGGGCATGAATACACAGTAAAAGAAAACCAATTAATTAGAACTTGGATTAACTGAACATCAGTGTTTAGTGCAAAGTGGTCCCTGCTGCTATATAGAAAGCCTTAGCCCTCAAGAGTCTGTGACTAAAGGACACCAGACTGAATCACTTAAGTAGTCATGCTGTCAGTAGACGTTAATGAAAGTTGCATTTGCATACTAATAATAGAGACCCTGGTCTGTATCATGTGAATCTTTATTATCTTCTATCTAAGAAAGCAAACCAGCTACAAAAATATTGATGGTAGAAAGGGACATGCATAGCAGTAACTGCTGTTCATCTGTGTATGAATTATCTGGCTTATCAGACCTACTAAGATGCCCTTGGTGCCCAGGCACTGGTTCAGTCAGCTGAAATCCACTGTGCCTCAAACGCAGTGTATTTGCTCTGCAACTCAAGAGAAAAGAGGATTAGTTTGTACAGCAATCTTGTTCTCTTTGATGTGATTCATAACTGCATTTGAAAATGTGTTCAAAATATGTAAATATCGGGTTACCTCCCCAGAGTCCGGTATTGACTGCAGTGGGTCTCTGTGTGGTGTACGGGTATTCCTGCCATCTACCTTCAGCGTTCAGTTTGCGTGCAGTGAAGAGGACTGAAGTTGGAAGCCTAAAACTTTAAGTCTTCCCCCAGAACCTCAACCACGTGTGTGAGGGGCAAATGCAATTGCCTAAGCTGATGAGAATATTCTCTCTAAAGTAAATATACCAGAAATTGTGCAGTCTAAGTCTGCATCTGAAGCATCTTGGCATGAGAGGGAACCATGTTAGGTTTGGAACCCTTCATCTGAAAGCTGAATTTACTGTTTGATTGCAGAAGTAAAACCTTTCTGCAATAAAACTTGAGGCACCATGAAAATGCTGCTCTGTTGTTACTGCTGAGTAGAATGTGCAACTCCTTATCTCTCTTTTCCAACCTGACCATTGCTTTGCCTTTGCTGCTGCTAGCTGTATTCCTGTCCTGCAGATTTTCCATTTCTTTTACAAATATGCTCTACTGATACAAACACATTTAGATCTAAACTGCTGAGTCTATGCTCAGGAGGATTTACTAGTGTAACTACATAGCACAATTAAAGCAATACAACTTTTGTGTCCTTATTCTTTCCCTGAGGCTGTTTTGCCTCAGATACACGATCATTCAGTCTCACTAGAATTGTCCTACTTTTCCTCCTTTTTAAATTTTTTTTTAATTTTCCCTTCTAAGATATGTATATTTCCCTTTTAAGATGTGTACATTTCCCATTTCTGCCTTCCATTTTTTCCCCTCCTAGACTTCTATTTTTGCTTAACTTCATCTAACTCCTTGCCATTCTTCTTCCATCTGTTGCTTCACTTCTGTCTCTCTGTTCTCTTTCTGGCAGTTATTCCCCTTCTTCTCTTCTCCCATACATTTATTTACAGGCTTCTTGAGAGTGGAAATTAGCCCATTTTGTTATTTGCTTATTCCTTGTCTTATTTTGTTTAATGTTTCATGTATCTACTCAAGGTTAATTTTGTAAAAAGATATGCACATTTGATGCTTCTGTTTCCTTTTGGGGGAGGGAAGGAAAAAGGTGTTACTACTTTTACAAGTCATCTATCACGCTGCCATTTTTTCTATTTGTCTCCTAACTTTGAGGCAAAAGACTTTCGCCACTTGTCTGGTATGGTCTGTTCAACTCTGTGTTGTATGCATGGTACAGGCATAGCACAGATTTCTCTCCAAGAAATCCCAGATAGAAAAATGAGGATGCTACATCTCACAGACCAGTGTGCCACATTTTGACTGCTGAGTGGTGGCAGGTAAGTTTATAACACCATTAATCACAGTCCTCCCATTGTCTCTAAAAGTGGATTTCTCACACCATTATTTTCATATGACTGCCACCTTCCTCCAAAAAGAGGCTTAAAAAATAGAAAATCTATTTGTGGCAGGACATATATGGTGTAAACAACACATGCAGCAGTACCCTATAAGCTGGAAATGGTCCCGATGGCACTTAAAATAAGAAAAACTTTGTGTCTCACAATAGTACAAAATCAAAGAAGTGCCGGCAAAAAACAATTTTGAGAATATGCAAACTATGCAACTGCAGTTCCAGCAGAGGTCTGTGACATCTATAAATTATAAATGCACTAATTAGGATATAATTAATATTAGCTTGCTTTGAACCCAAATATAAGTGCTCTGAAACAGCGTGATCTACAACAGCATATAAGTATTTTGTGACAATGTGATGGCAAGACACAATGTTTAAGCGTTTTACAAAGGCGTGTGAGCAACTTGACCCTTAAGGGACGAAGAAAAACTTATGTAGTTACAGATAGGAGGCACGGGAAAGCATGTAAGCAAATCTTTGTAACCGAATTGTAAGCAAAATAGCATTAACAGGAGTTGTTAGTGAATAAACTTGGTAGTGGTTTGTTTTAAAGTTTAACTCTGGTCTGGTTTGTCAGACTCCTAAACATTCCCATCACAGCAATCTAATGAATTGTGTATGGATGCATATTTAGTTGCAATGCAATGTAGCATATTGTGAGATGGATCTAAAAGGTTTCTCTGCCTCTAAGCTGAGGCCAAAATGAGCACCATGGAGGTACAATGTTGAAGTTGCACTGGCCCTGTTAGCTAAGATTTGCTCTCCCTTGGCAGAGCTGCTGTCCTCAGGGATATGAGAAATACCTTTGTGACCTTCAGCATCTTCTTGCTCTTCTAAGCTTGGTTCTTCTCAGAAGACAAATGCCTTCAACAACATCTTGCAAAGGTACTGGGAGGAGAAAATATTCATTGTTTGCCTTCCCTGCCTGGGAGGTCTTGGCAAGGAAGACGACATTTTTTTCTGTTCCGTTTGCTGTAACTCCTGAATTTCATGTGAACAGATGCTAAAGGCCCTGGCCCCCAGCTCCATGAGTATCTCCTTTCTGCAATTTTGAGTATAGCAATGAATCTGAGAGTTTATTACTGTTTGACATCCAGCTGATCATGGACCTTATAATCTTTCCATCCAGGAACAGCAAATGTTGAGATGGAACAGGGAAGAGGTGGCCCCTGGGGATGTCAGCAGCCGTGGGGAGGTGGTGGTCGCTGCACTCTGTCTGTGGTTCAGACCCTGGGAAAGGCAGCCTGGGAGTGGGGTGGGAGGGAGCCCCATGATGGCCAAGAGGCTCATCAGAAGTAACCAGCTGGGACCTGTACAAGATTCATGGGTTAGGCAAAAAGGCTTCATCTCAGGTGGAGGAGAAGGAAGGAAGGAGAGGGGAGAAAAAAAGTGAGTGTGGGAATTTGTCCTGAGTGACTAGCGTGTCTCTGAGGAAGGTACAGGGTATTTCTTCAGCCTCCCAGGGCAGGAAGGACAGAGGTAGGAAAGGTTGGGCCCTGTTAGGTAAAGGTTAACCACAGTCCCAAAGGCTCGTGCTGCGGCAAGGTTTTTGTAAGCCAGCAAAATTAAGAATGTGAAGCACAGATAACCTCACTTTGGTGGTTCTTGCATTCCCTTTGGAAACATTTATGTGTAACTCTTGACATGAGAGTATAAACCTTTTAGAAGTTTCCACTAATTCAGTCCAAAGAGGCATGCATGGATTCACGGTATTATATTAAGGGTGTGGGGTGCGTTTCAGCAATATGGTATTTGTGTACAAATATTCAGCAGTTATGATGAAAATTAGTTCCAGGATTAGATTAATCTACATATTCATCGTCTTCAGTTGTGTTCAAAATGGAAAACAAGAACACCTGAGAAGCAAAGTTAGATTAACTAGCAGTGTATGAATATTTTGGGTTTGATTAACTGTTTTTAAGAGTACCATTTTTCTATTAGAACAGAATCACCTCAGCACTGTTCCTCATATATTGTACTTTACAGCAATGGTTGGCTTTCATGTGTCTCACTTGCTGCATCTTGGTTTTTAACTTTGTATCTTATTCTCTCTTGACAGTATTTGTCTGTCTTTCTTGCCTCATTGGTTCCAGATAATTATTTATACCAATTTTACTTTCAGATTTTTGTAGCCTTGACAGCTTTGCCTACAGGGATGTTTTTCTGTTTTACCATACGGTTTCATAATCACCCGTCTGTTCTTTTGAGATCAGGTTCTTTAATCATTCTGTATTGACAGGAAGAGGTAACTCATGGTTCTAGCCTGCATTTCGGGGTGCTGCCAGTCTTGAGTCCCTTACACTTCAGAAGTGGAAGACTTTTTACTGTCATGCCGCTGATGCTCTGTGGTGGAGCCCAGACTTGATTAGGTGCTCTGACACTGAAGCTTTAGCACCACAGTTTTGGTTTAAATTCTCTGTCGGGGAAGAAAGGAAGTCTTTGGCTGCTTACTTAAATGCTCCTGTTACCATTTAAATCCTGCCATTGCTACTACAAGAGTTATAGCTCTGATCACTTCTAAGGCTTTGGTGACAAACTTAGATGGCATTCATCTCTTAGGTGCCTATTCATCTCAGCCTACACTGTAATGAAGGTTTAGACTGGGGATAGATGTCCATCTCCGCACAATGGGTAATTCTAAGAAATTATAAGCAAGTCAAAATAAGCTCCCTGGAAATTTTCTAGCCAAGCTGGGAAGTGCCTAAGGAGTTGCGGGACCTACAGACCTACCAAGAATACAGCACTGAGGACAGACATGTTTTCAACATGTTAATCCTACCCCTACCAGAGACATTTAAAACATTTAAGTAGGAAAAAAAAAAAATCATAGCTTTGTTTTGCTTTCTCTTCCAAGAAAGTGGCATGGTGTCTTTTTTTTTTTTTTTTTTCAAAAAAGGGGGTGGTGTTTTTTTTTTTTTTTTTTTTTTTTTTTTGTCATGGGGATTTACCCAGGTGCACTGACTGCTTCATGCGGTTTCATAAAACATGACGGAAACAGTCATTTTAAGCCCACTGTTTTGTAGCATAGTTTTGTAAAAGTGGCATAAAGAATAAAGAACAAGCTGGTGGGTACAGATAGATATTTTCTATGAGATAAATGATTCAGAGTAAATGTAACAATTTAATTCTCTAAAATATTCCAAAATGCCCTTTTCCTTTCTCTTTTTTCTTGTTCTTTACTTTGGTTTTTTTTTCTTTGAGAAGAGGTAATGCTATTCTTTTTTTTTTTTTTTGTTATTTTTTTTGAGAATTGAGTTTGGCGAAGTGTGATTGCAGATGCTGGCAGAGAAACGATGCATGGATGGTATTGGAGCCAGAAGCAGTCACCAACTGAAATTACAATTTCCACGTATCCCAGTTCCTGTACAAGGGCAGAGGGGTCATGCAGGTGGGAGATTGCTGCTCTTTCATCCACCACTGTGCTGAGACAGTCAGTGGGGGAATACGTTAGACATGTTGCTTTTTTAAAGGTGGTAAATCGTTGCCTCCTTTACAAATAATGGAAGTTTTGCCATCAGATTTTAAAATGCACAGATCTGTTTTCTTTGCATTTTCATGTTTTTCAAAAGATTTCTCTTGCAAGTAGACATCAGTACCGAATCTCATAGGACTGACAGTCTGGGGGTCTTGCACTCCTGTCATCTGTATGTAGTGGGTTCCCTCAGACAGTTGCTGCCTCCCTTGGAGATGAGAAACTTCCCTAATGGACTGCCTTACCTTACTGTTGGAGGCATCTGTGTGCCTCAGGGGATGCTTAATGCCCTCTGGGAGCTCAGATGAGAGAAGAGACATTTCAAGATGGGTATATAAGTAGTTGGGCGACAGCTGGTATTTTGACACTTTGCTGGGAAGTTGAAATCTTCCATAGAAATCTTGTCCAAAAAGTGTGTGCATATACATATATGTATGTATATATATGTGCATGCGCATATATATAAAAAAGTATGTACCTATATATGTATATATGTGTATATCTGCATATAGAATAGTTTTTATAACCTTTTCCATAAGGGAACCCTCTCTGCCTCCATGTTTTCCAGTGATATACACTGGCTGCTCTTAGCATGGAATTCAGCTGCACTTTGCATGAGTTACAGACAGCTGCTTGGTATGTCTCTGTCGTGATGTCAATGCACTTGGACGTGTATGGAGAGCAACTGGAACACACAGTAAATTAGTACTGCTATTATTTTTATTATTTGTGGGCTTACATTCTTGCAGTCTTTAAAAAAAAAGGCCTGCAGCATATGTTTCACAATCCCATTTACTCCCATTAGCACACAGACATATTCTGTTTCAAATTGACTTTTAAAACAGACGTCATATCAAATCCATTTTAAAAATAGTTTGTACCTACCCCAGGGAGATCTGGAATCCTTTAAAGCCTACAGCAATTTACATTCAGAAAAAATGTTCAAGTCAAGCTTTATCAGTTCATGCTGTGCAGAGTTTGGTGCGTTCAGAGTGGATTGTAAAAAATAAGAGCTTTGCGGCTTGTAGCAGTGTGAACATAGGGCTGATACAATGTTTAGGATAAAAGAACAGCTTCTTTCTCTTAAATAAAAGGAACAAAATCAGTGTTTTGAACCTGGCATCTTCTCTGCTTGATTAGAGGTGTTAATTATTTCAGCGTAATCACTGTCTGTGTTCACAAAGTGTGGTCCCCTCAGGACACTCTGCTACCTCTTATCAGCCGCCTTTGAATGGCACCACTCCGCTCAGCTGGAGTTGTGCTTTGCAAAGCATGTCAGATGGGGTCAATAGATCTTTTCAGCTCCTTCTTTACAGCCATGTATCTGCCTGAGTGCTCTTTAGTTATTCATATGCTTTGTGTAACTGGGCATTACAAGAGGAAAAGTAATTTTCCTTCTGCATGTTTTAGTCATATACTGTTCCAACCTTATTTTCAGCTAAGTTTTAGAGAATAATTTTGGGATAAGAGCAGGAAAGTTTATGGGGTCATCTGCAAATCCACTTATAAAGCTTTCCACTGCCTTTCTGAAGTAATCCCAGGTGTGTCCTAAAGGATCAAGCAAGGGCTTTGGACATCTAAGTCCTTGAGATTCTCATGGGTGCAGCTACTTGTTGGCAACAGGGAGCATGTGTATATTTCCTAAGGGGACATTCTTTGGCCTTTGAGTCAACAATGTGGTTCATAAGTCTAGCAGAGGGAACAAAAAGAACAGGTGATGGGGAACCCAGACTTTTGAATATGAATGGTGTCTTCAAGTTCTCCTTGCTTTCTGATGACTATCTCTTCTTCAAGTCTTCAAGACTTTGCTCTCACTTTTTATTGCACCAAGCCATTGTTGACACTACCATTCTTCAGTATTCTCCTTGTTTTCCATATTTCTTCATGCCAAGTAATTGCTTTTGTACCTTTGCCTCATCTGTTCTTCTTTTCTGCAGAACATGAGCTCTCCTGAGAGAATTCTTTATGCTAGCAGCAGAGTTGTGTTCTAGAGTGGATTCTATAGATTTATTCCATACCTGAAAGTTACTTTTTGCTTTTTCATCTCAAAGAACAATCTCTTCTTCTTTTGCAACATCTCCCTTGAACTAAGCTTTCACCATGGAGCTTCACCAAAGGAGCCATTCTCCTTTCTGTCTTTCTGTATCCCTCACAAGAGAAAAAGAAAGTCAAATGTATTTCTCCCTATTCTGTTGTCCTGAATTCTTGTACTGCCAGGTCATAATTTTAAAAGGCTAAACTGATTGGAAAAGAAAAATCTTAAATAGTAAATTGTAAATCAAGAGGCAAGCACGTCATTTGACTGCAGTGCAATGTACGAGCATTTCCATCGAGCTGAAACATGATTCACAATTGTCCGCACACTGACAGAAATGTTCTCTGGCACACCCTTGCTGCAGGTCCTATAATTCATACCCTTTAACAGCTTCAGGAGCAAGCTGGAGCTTTTTAAATAATAGTTTACAAGAATGATAATTGCAGACCTGTCATACAGTGGGGAATGCTATAGAGGCATTCAGTGCACAAGGGAGGCCTACGATTTTCAGGAAAAATCATGATTGCCTCTAAGGACAGTTGAATTACAAGTAACTGTTCCATGACATGTCAAGAGAGCAGCTGGAGGTCAAGCACAATCTGTAGCTGAAATACTTTAAAGGTAGACTGGAAAGCAGAAATCTGGCTTTTTGCCTTTTCCTTTCCATGGTGTGTAAGATCTTTCAAAGACTAGTGGATATCTTCTTTTTCGCTCCCCCCGCCCCCCCCC
>WAAD01018403.1:0-68834 GCA_013389945.1 Fregata magnificens | reverse complement strand
CCCTTTTTTTTTTTCCCACATTCTACACTTTAGGTCATTACTGCTCAGTGCTGAAAGATTAGATATTCAGGTACCTGAAACAGTAATGCTATCCAAAGGCATAGTTAGCAGTCAGATCCCCTTACTCCACTCCCAGTAACTGTAAAAAACTCTTATTCACATGGAGGAAATGAATATTTGGGCCTTTCAAAGGCCTTATGAAAAATCTTAGAGGAAACGGAAACAATTTAGGAAAGCATGGAACAAGGGGCAGTTAAAAACAGAAGTCATGTGAGCACAATAAAGATTACCTTTAGCATGGATGTGACCAGTGTTTTGCAGGTAATATAGTATGATCACCTCTGTTACAAAGAAGAAAGAGCTGTAAGGGAAGGTCTCTCTGTAGCAGAAGAAACATAGCCTTCCTCCCTTTTTTTACTACTTTAGGGAAACAAGAGGGCAGATGTGCAAAGGAATAGCTTTTTAAACTTTCTAACTCTGGCAGAAGAAATGACATCCTATGGGGCGCCCAGAGGAATGCATGCTTACCCCGCTGCTGCTGACAGGGCTGAGGACTGGTCTGCCAGGGAACCTACTTCCTTCCTTCCCTGGCTGCAAAATCACTCCCCAAGAGGCCCATTTGTCCGTGTTCTGGATTTTCTTCCTCTATCTCTGCCTGTTCCCCTCTGCCTGCCCCCCTCCCCACTTTCTGAAGCATAGCAACCTCTTTCTTTCCTTCTCTCATAAATTTTGCTACTTGTTTTCATCACTCTGTGTGGCAGTGCTCTCATCAGAGAACATCTGAGATTGCCTTGCCATTTCTCTGAGACTGTCTCCAAGTCTCCCCACTGACTTTTATCCCCTCTTCCTTCCTCCCATCCCTGTCTGACTCCAGGCTGTTCTTTCACCTAAAAACGAGAAGCCAGACACTGTTGAAGACCTGAAACCTGGGATGTCTCTGACTTGTCTGTCATGCCTATTAGTCAAACTTCAATCATTTCTTTGTTAGAGCATCTTTTGACAGAGGATTTTTACTTAGCAGAATCATGAAAACAGTCGTTATCCCAAATTATCACTGCATTATGCTTGTGCTGCTCCATCTCCTCCCAGAGATGCAGTCTAGGTTATTCCTTAATTTTATGTTCTTCAAAGAAAATAAAAAAAAAAAAAAGAAAAAAAAAGGATGCTGTAAAACCCAGAGGCCAGGTAAAAATTTCCATTTTTCAGACAGTGTTGGCTGTGTTTCTGTCTTTCAAGCCTGCACAAGTTCTTCTGACAGAGCAGTGATTGAGTGGGGTGTAAAGAAGATGAAGAATTCCAAAGTGTTAAAATAGTTTAAATCATGCATGACTGCAAAGAAGGCAAAAAACAAGAAAGAAAAATAATTTTTGAAAAAGCCTTGTTTCCAGGAAGTAAGTTATCTTTTCTGGCTCTCACTGTTTCACCAAGCATCTCATGCTTTTCCATGTAAATCACTTTGGAAAGTGGATGTGCTCATCCAGGTTCAGCAATTTCGTGGTTCCATCATGCTGATATCAGTGACATCAGCTGATATCAGCTGTTTCAATGTTGCATAGCATTTAGGGACAAGCTGCATCTGACTGGGGATATATGGAAGTTTTCAGTCTGGATTCCCTAACTGAAAAAATGCTTGAGCAGGAACTAACACTCTCAAAATCTGAAGAAGTTGATCTTCATCAAAAGAATACAAACAGCATCCTAAATTTCCAACAATCTCCTGAAGAAAGAAGCCCGATCCTATTTTAAATGCTAAGTAACTGATGATATCTTGCTGAGCAGGGTTTCAATACAAGACCGTTACAAGAAATAAACCCGAAATAACTAGAAAGTTTAGTTGCAATTTTATTCAGCTGCTCTTATTTCTGAGCAGATTATGATCCTGATATTCCAAAATTGCTGAAAAAGAGTGGAGACAAACTCATGCTGGAAATCACAGCTTCTGAAATGACAAGTGGTATTTCTCAGACTTCTGGGAGATGGCATGCACTTTTGCAGATGAAACAACAAATTCTGTCACACTAGCAGGTGGTTAAAAGCAGAGCCAAACTCAGTGAAAATTTTGAAAGTGTTACAAAATCACTAAATCTGTTGAAGAATTATTCAAATGATAAGGTGTACATTAAGATCTGAAGTACACATGTTCTGATACTCCCCCAAGCCACCAGCATGTTATCGCTCTGAGCCTAAAATTTTGAAACTGGTATTTTTCCAGCTGTTGTTCAGCTCCATGGACAAACAGGACTTCTATCCCACATTTCGAGGATTGGCATTCTGCAAATGTTTTGATGGCTTGCTGGCTCAGTGACTCAACAAAAAGGAAGAGCAGACAGAATCTAAGTGAGAACTTCACTTGGATTTATATAAAGTTTGGACTGAGTGTTTACAACAGGAAGAAATGTGTGATGGACTTGCCTTTTGTGTGCTTCTCCTGATTCAAGCTTCTTTAAGTTGCACACAGGCATTTGTAGTTTCTCTCAACTGTACAGAAATGTCATTTTATTGTCTTTATTAAGAAGAGTAAGGTAATTACATATTGGGACTGTTGCTTTCCCATCAGTCTTTTCCATACCTTGGCCTGTTGCCTACCATATTACATCATGTTGTACGGTATCTTATAACAAAATGATCCTATGTTAACTGAAGTATTTTAAAGGCATTGTTGTGAAACCCCATTATTATTAATCATAGAATCATAGAATCGTTTAGGTTGGAAAAGACCTTTAAGATCATCAAGTCCAACTGTTAACCGAACACTGCCAAGTCCACCACTAAACCATGTCCCTAAGCACCACATCTACACGTCTTTTAAATACCTCCAGGGATGGTGCCTCAGCCACTTCCCTGGGCAGCCTGTTCCAGTGCTTGATAACCCTTTTGGTGAAGAAATTTTTCCTAATATCCAAACTAAACCTCCCCTGGTGCAACCTGAGGCCATTTCCTCTTGTCCTATCACTTGCTACTTGGGAGGAGAGACCGACCCCCACCTTACTACAGCCTCCTTTCAGGTAGTCATAGAGAGTGATAAGGTCTCCCCGAGCCTCCTTTTCTCCAGGCTAAACAACCTCAGTTCCCTCAGCTGCTCCTCATAAGACTTGTTCTCCAGACCCTTCACCAGCTTTGTTGCTCTTCTTTGGACACACTCCAGCACCTCAATGTCCTTCTTCTAGTGAGGGGCCCAAAACAGAACACAATATTCAAGGAGCGGCCTCACCAGTGCCAAGTACAGGGGAACAATCACTTCCCTACTCCTGCTGGCCACACTATTCATGATACAAGCCAGGATGCTATTGGCCTTCTTGGCCACCTGGGCACACTGCTGGCTCACATTCAGCCAGCTGTCAACCAACACCCCCAGGTCCTTTTCTGCAAGGCAGCTTTCCAGCCATTCCAGCCACTCTTCCCCAAGCCTGTAACGTTGCATGGGGTTGTTGTGACCCAAGTGCAGGACCCAGCACTTAGCCTTGATGAATCTCATATAATTGGCCTTGGCCCATCGATCCAGCCTATCCAGATCCCTCTGCAGAGCCTTTCTACCCTCCAGCAGATGAACACTCCCGCCCAACTTGGTGTCACCTGCAAACTTACTGAGGGAGCACTCGATCCCCTCGTCCAGATCATTGATAAAGATATTAGACAGAACTGGCCCCAATACTGAGCCCTGGGGAACACCGCTTGTGACTGGCCGCCAAGTGGATTTAGCTCCATTCACCACCACTCTTTGGGCCCAGCCATCCAGCCATTTTTTTATCCAGCAAAGAATACGCCCGTCCAAGCCATGACCAGCCAGTTTCTCCAGGAGAATGCTGTGGGAAATGGTGTCAAAGGCTTTACTAAAGTCTAGGTAGACAACATCCACAGCTTTTCCCTCATCCACTAAGCGGGCCATCTTGTCATAGAAGGAGATCAGGTTAGTCAAGCAGGACCTCTGTTCCATAAACCCATGCTGACTGGGCCTGATCACCTGATTGTCCTGTATGTGCTGCATGATGGCACTCAAGATGATCTGCTCCATAACCTTCCACGGCACCGAGGTCAGACTGACAGGCCTGTAGTTCCCTGGATCCTCCTTCCGGCCCTTCTTGTAGATGGGCATCACATTTGCTAACTTCCAGTCAACTGGTGCCTCCCCGGTTAGCTAGGTGAGCACTTCTGCCAGCTGCCCCAGTACCCTTGGGGGGATCCCATCCATCCCCATAGACCTGTGTGTGTCTAAGTGTTGTAGCAGGTTGCTAGCCATTTCCCCTTGGTCCCCTGTCCTGTCTTCCAGCTCAGGGGGCTGGGTACCCGGAGAACAACTGGTCTTACTATTAAAGACTGAGGCAAAGAAGGCATTAAGTACCTCAGCCTTTTCCTCATCCTTTGTCACTATGTTTCCCCCTGCATCCAATAAAGGATGGAGATTCTCCTTACCCCTCCTTTTGTTGCTAATGTATTTATAGAAACATTTTTTATTGTCTTTTAAGGCAGTAGCCAGTTTAAAGTTCTAGTTGGGCTTTGGCCCTTCTGGTTTTCTCCCTGCATAACCTCACAACATCCTTGTAGTCCTCCCAAGTTGCCTGTCCCTTCTTCCAAAGGTCATAAACTCTCCTTTTTTCCCTGAGTTCCAGCCAAAGCTCTCTGTTCAGCCAGGCTGGTCATCTTCCCCACCAGCTCGTCTTTCGGCACGTGGGGACGGCCTGCTCCTGTGCCTTTAAGATTTCCTTCTTGAAGAATGTCCAGCCTTCCCGGACTCCTTTGCCCTTCAGGACTGCCTCCCAAGGGACTCTGTCAAGCAGTCTCCTAAACAGGCCAAAGTCTGCCCTCCGCAAGTCCAAGCTAGCAG
This sequence comes from Fregata magnificens, assembly GCA_013389945.1. Classification (NCBI taxonomy): domain Eukaryota; kingdom Metazoa; phylum Chordata; class Aves; order Suliformes; family Fregatidae; genus Fregata; species Fregata magnificens. The sequence continues at coordinate 64,012 of WAAD01018403.1, read as the reverse complement.
TTCTGCTGCCCCCCCTCCTTACTTCTCCAAGAATCAAAAACTCTATCATTTTGTGATTGCTATGCCCAAGATGGCCTCCAACTGTTACATCACCCACAAGTCCTCTGTTCACAAACAACAGGTCCAGCGGGGGGCCTTCCCTAGCTGGCTCACTTACCAGCTGTGTCAGGAAGTTATCTCCCACACACTCCAGGAACCTCCAGGACTGTTTCCTCTCTGCTGTATTGTACTTCCAGCAGACATCTGGTAAGTTGAAGTCCCCCATGAGAACAAGGGCTAGCGATTGTGAGACTTCTCCCAGCTGCTTATAGAATATTTCATCTGCCTCTTCATCCTGGTTGGGTGATCCATAACAGACTCCCACCATGATATCTGCCTTCTTGCCTTTCCCCCTGATTCTTACCCATAAACACTCAACCGTATCGTCACCATCATTAAGCTCTAGACAAACAAACCACTCCCTAACATACAGAGCTACCCCACCACCCCTCCTTCCTTGCCTACCCCTTCTGAAGAGTTTATAGCCATCCATTGCAGCACTCCAGTTGTGTGAGTCATCCCACCATGTTTCCATGATGACAACTACATAATAGTTTTCCTGCTGCACATTGGCTTCCAGCTCCACCTGTTTGTTCCCCATGCTGCATGCATTGGTATAGATGCACTTCAGCAGGGCTATTGATCTTAACACCTTTTTGCAGGGGGAAACCCTAATTCCTACGTGACCATTCTCAGGCACTTCCATGGTTTCTAACACATCCATAACCCTTGTGTCTGTGCTGCCACATGGATCTCCATCCCCTACCTCCACTGAGACAGCAGACCAAAGGACCTCGCTATCACACTGTCCCTCAAATATCGGCGTGCCGCCCCCAGGCTTATCTCTAGCAAGCCTGGTTTTATCCCTTTCCCCCTTCAAATCTAGTTTAAAGTTCTTTCAATGAGCCCTGTTAACTCCTGTGCAAAGATCCTTTTCCACCTTGGAGACAGGTGTACCCTGTCTGTCACCAGCAAGCCTGGCGTTGTGTAGACTGACCCATGCTCTGTAATGAGTTTAAGGCCTTTGGGCAATGATCTGTGATTAATTCTATGTGTAGATTTTCCTTTTATTCCTCTTCCTTTTGTCTGTTTGGCTCACAGCAATTTGCAGCTACAGGGGAACTACCTCATCACTGCCTCAATTTCTGCATCTGTAAAATAGGGTGTATACTACCATGTTTAATACATTTTTATAAAGATGAATGAGAAGTCCTGTGCAAGTTTTCTTTTTCTTTTGCTAGCTCTTGAATAGAGAATATGGAGTCTTTTCTGATTTTCTCAAGAGAGATTTTAGTACTGGGAGAAACTTCTGCTGTAACACAGACCTCCCTCACCCACCACCAGGAGAAGAAGTTGCTGTCTCTCCCTTGTATTCCCTTTTCTTTCTGGCAAACAAAACCTCCCTGGGCACCTGAAGTGCAACCAGCAGATGCTGCTGGGGTGAACCTTGGAAAATCTCTTCTTTGGCCACTTGTTGGCAGACACCCTATGGCAGTAGAGGAGTATTCTTTATGCTTCATCACTGCAGCGATCTGAGCTAACAAAAGGCAGAGAAGACTTGCAGGGCTTGAGCTGAAAGAGCAGGGCTTGAGAAATCGTGCTGGCTACACAGGGACTTTTGCACTCCTGAGCCCCAGCTAGCGAGCAGGGGAACTTTGTGATGCCACCTGGTCACTTGGCAGCAGACATACACAAGGAGGGAATCACAGAATCATAGAATCATTTAGGTTTGGAAAAGACCTTTAAGATCATCAAGTCCAACTGTTAACCGAACACTGCCAAGTCCACCACTAAACCATGTCCCTAAGCACCACATCTACACGTCTTTTAAATACCTCCAGGGATGGTGCCTCAGCCACTTCCCTGGGCAGCCTGTTCCAGTGCTTGATAACCCTTTTGGTGAAGAAATTTTTCCTAATATCCAAACTAAACCTCCCCTGGTGCAACCTGAGGCCATTTCCTCTTGTCCTATCACTTGCTACTTGGGAGGAGAGACCGACCCCCACCTTACTACAGCCTCCTTTCAGGTAGTCATAGAGAGTGATAAGGTCTCCCCGAGCCTCCTTTTCTCCAGGCTAAACAACCCCAGTTCCCTCAGCTGCTCCTCATAAGACTTGTTCTCCAGACCCTTCACCAGCTTTGTTGCTCTTCTTTGGACACACTCCAGCACCTCAATGTCCTTCTTCTAGTGAGGGGCCCAAAACAGAACACAATATTCAAGGTGCGAGTACTGGAGCAGGAAGAGCTGCACTGAGGCTGCAGGCAACCCTAGCATGTGCCACTGAGGTTCTGGGTATGTTTTGTATAAAGACTGATTGTGTCCTTCTGGAACCTTACAATTAATCTCCTTTCAATGATATCGCGTTTAACTTTCACATATAAAGCTTAAACACTTCATCTGGAGCGAGTCATGCAACAGGTTCCTTGGATAGTTTTAAACACAATTGAAAATTAAGTTTTGGTGTCTGTTTTTGAATTAGTCTAATTTTTGTCTGTTGAAGGGAGAATGGGCGTGATTTTTGTGCCTGTATGAAGTGGTACATAAATGTTAGGAGAAAAATGTAATGCGCTGGATCTGACAGTCTGAGAGAGGTGAGGCTGCAATAGCTCCATGCCCCAGGTCCAACCAGCAGTGAGGTTGAAGATGCGTTCCCAATAGGCACATGCACACAGAGCACGTATATACACCACGATATATACATGCGTATACATGGCCGGCCATGCAGATCACAGACAGACACATAGAACACTCACATGAGCACAGACAGCGCCAACAGCCTCATCCTGCCCCCCTCACTGGCTAGGCAGGATGGAGATCCACTAGTAGGACTATATATACACTTGTACAATGTAGAACCCTCCAGCAGCTAGGCTCAGACAGTCAAGTCTGCCCAGTTGCTGGTTCCTGGCTGGACATGAGTCCCCAAGGCCACAGCTACTCTCCAGTTGCTGGTACAGACCCTTGCGCACACACACACACACAGATGTGAGACCTACCCCTAGAGACCCTAGACCCTTATGTCCTTCTGGCAGGTGGCTGGGACTCCCCTGGTCCCCACTGTCCAACACACCCCAGATCTTGTTCTGGCTCCCAGGTAATCTACTCGCTTGCTGGTTGGGCTTGATCCTCACTAGCCATCACACACCCACACTCACTCCAGTTGCTTATCTCAGACCCCCATGCACACACAGGGCATGGCCAGACAAGGGTACCAACCAACCAACTACTTATAGGTGACCAGCCTCTTTTACCTCTTACCACTCTGTTTTCCCACACTTGTTCCTACTCAAATCGCCTAAATCCATCACTTCCTCCACTTTTGACTCCTTCCCTAAACATCCCATAATAAGTCTTGTGCAATCCCAAAATGCTCTTCCCGTGCGTCCCATCATGTGTCCTACACCCCTAGAGAGCAACTTCCCTCAGTCCAAAAGGTGCTTTGGGGTTGACTCCTCTTGACAAGTTTCACACCTGGGCCGTGGGGCTGAGGCTCTCCCGGGTCAGCCCTGGACAGAACGTACCTTCTTCTGAGTCCTTAATTTGGGTTTCCACCTGCCTTTGTGCCCCTGGGCTCCTCTGGGCTTGTGGAGATGGGCCTTTGATGGGCTGATCGTTCCTGTGATGGGCTTGGGAGCAGCTGGAGCAGGGTGTTATGTGGGCTTCCCCACTGTGCTCCTTTGTGGGTGTGCAGACAAGCTTTTACCACATAACCTAACAATAAATATGTTCCCACTACTGCACCACCTTTAGCTTTATAACTCCTCCTCCTCTGTGAATCTGACTTCTTTGAAAGTGTAGACTTTCTCTTCAGGCAATGCCATGAGCCAAAATTTACACTAGCTAAACAGTTTAAAGGTAAACGTTCTAAAAGTCAGCATTACAATAATGAATTTTAATAAGTGTTTTCTGGTTCATTATTTAATATCAATACACCAGGAGAAATATTCTTCCTGCAGTTTTCTACAGACTCAGACTGACAGTACAAATCTGATTGTGGAAACGACCTACAAGGTTGAAGGTTTCTGTCTGAACAGGATCCTATCAACTTCAGTGGGCTCTGTGCAGGCTTAAAAAATTCCCTAGAAATTCAAAGGTCTTCTGCACAAAACAAAAGGTCCTCCATGTGAAACTCTTCTTGTGTCCTTGTAAGCAAAGTTGCTAACTCTCCTGACATTTGGTCTTTGTCTCAAAGCCCCAGAATCTTGGTTCCCATTTTTTAATTTTCGTCATTGCAGAGAGAAACTTGAAGATGTCAAACCTAGAAATGTGGCAACTTGAATATGAATAAAAGGAACAAAAATATAGATTATTTTAAAAAAGATATTGTTATTTTCACATGCAACTCTTCCATTGTTTTTCTGTGGTATAATACATGAAATCTGGATAGCCACAAGAGTGTTGTAGAGAGGCAATATAACAAGTTTTTAATGTGAATTATTATTAAAAAAATTGCAGCAGACTCCCAGGACAAGCAATTCAAAAGCTATGAAAACAATCTTACAATGAGATGCAAAAATAACAGCTTATTTCAGCTGGAAATAAAGAGAGAGTGCTGAGGAAGGAAAAAAAGTAGCTGTTTTCATAATTCGTTTAAGAACACGTAAGCCTAAGCCCCAAATCCTCTTGTACTTCCAGTTTGGCATTCTGTAGTTACGGTCCTCAGTGGAACTATAAAATCAGTATTTATGCCTAACATATAGAAATAACATTTCAAGGCAGAACATGGAGTAGTAAAACTAGAGCATTTTCAAAGCTCAGTAAATACTAAACAGCTCTTTACACTCAAGCTGTTGTTCGTGTTTCTACAAACCCTTAGGAACATCTATTTCTTTCACCTAATGGCAAGTGGTGCCTAAGGATGATTTGACTTGGAGGCATAGCATGTAGTTTAGATGCTGTTTGCTAATACCTTTCTTTTTAGCAAATCTGTGTTTTATAGCAAATGCTTGTGACAAATGCTGTCTCTTTGTTTTATTTGGAAAACGAATAACTTACTAAAAAAGAAATTGAAAACCATATGGGTCTGTAAGCATCACACCAGGAAAAACTACCATTCTAGTAAGCTCCCTGGTTTCTAAAACTTTTGTCCACAATCTGGAAGTGTGGAAATGCTTGGTCTTGTTTAACATATTTGGTATGCTATATGTCTGTAGGTAATAGATATTAATTTTTACAAGCCAAATCACTAAGGGGTAAGCAACTCCATCAGAGAGGTTTAATACCATATCTTTTTTCCTTATTTGGCTTTTAAAAGTGCATTTCCCCCCTCCCCCTTAATGATCTGGGAAGATTAGATGCATGAAGTTATCACAATACATTTGCTAGATGTAAGAAATCAAGCACTTAACAATTGTCTACTGAAATGCCAATATAGTACAGAGGTGATATTTTCTATCTCAATTTGTTGTTTGAAAGGTGGATCTTACCGTGGTGTTTCTTATTAAAATGTACCAACAAATAGAAGATGAAATAGAGACTGATAATTTTGTCATATGTCTAATAAGAGCAGCAGCAGGTCTTTTGACTTTTCAGATGTGGAAAAACCTGATCTCAGATTCACTCTTTTCAGTGTATAAGGATTTCAAGATGTACTGTGTATAAAAGTACAAGTCTCACTTTTACATTTGACCTCTGAAAAGTGGTGATGCTCCTTCTACTTCAAGTATAGTTTCCTTGCATTGCTATTTTTCTTTGGGGACAATGAAAGGAGTTCAAAAGCCTTCTAGATGCATTTTATGTTGTTGATGTTTTGAGGAGGAAACAAAAGTTTTTTGGTGGTATCATTGTGTCTGTCTTCAGAAAATACTGTTTACTTCAGTTCTTAGGAAATTACATTACCCTGAAAACAACAAAGCCCCAAATTGTTTCTATGACATGCATTATATGTTGAAGAAAAAGAAATGAATGAGTATCTAGTCTAATTTTTTAAAACTCTGAAAATGAGAGAGTGTGTTTGTAGTTCTCTAAATTTCCCCAGATCGGTGCCAGAACAGGAAAATGTGCAGTGAAGGTGTTCTCATCTGGAAATGACATCCCAGAGATCAGAGGCACTGCATTGCTTTCATCTCTGCCTACAATCCACTTCCTTTGAGAAACCACATATGTTCAAATAAAAACATAGGCCAAATTGGTTTTGTGACATCCGGTCCCCTGCAAATGTACATCATCTTCAAATACGCATTGGAGAAGAGAGTTTAAATTTGTGTTTGTATCCTAATCCTCTCAGGATAACATCAGAATTATTCAAACACTGTCACTGCCTCTAGGTTAAGTAACAGCTTCCAAACCTGAATACATCTGTCAGTGGCAGATTGCAGCTCACACCACGCAACTGGCACCGTGCAGCCGGAGACTGATTAGAAAAAACCAAATGATTTTGCTGCTTAGTCCTTTCCTTTTGTTTGCTAATTAATTAATGTATACATTAAATTAAAAAAAAAAAATGCATGGAACTTTCCTGATTTGGGTTGAAAAAATCTGTAATTAGGATACATATCTTTTTGCAGTTTTTTTCTGCAGGTGTCTGCTGTAATTTCCAGAAGAGTAAAAAAATGCGATTAGACATAACTTTTTTCAATTCTGCAATAGCTTCCTGAAAGATTGCTCTTTAGTTTATAGAAGCAATTTATAACTGGACACATTTTTCAGCCTACTGAATTCACACTGACAACTAAAAATATTGGACACCTGCTATTTCAGAAGTCTTCTATTTAGCTAAAGTATTTGGATAGTCATCTACTCTCCTCCTACTTTGAGGTTTCCCTATGTCTAAATAAAGTTTTCTCCTACACATAAATCTGCCCATCAATGAGCAGTTGCTATTTGGCAGAAAACCAACGTCAAGAGAAAAAAATGCATAGTAGATGGGTATTTCTTTCAGCTGATAAAAGGGGACTTTATGAACAGAAGCAATAAAGATATCTGATTTTCTCCATTGCCGGTAAAGATGAGGACACTTGTTCAAAGTTAGTGTATACTACACAATAAATTAAATACATGATTTTCCTTACCTGAGAAGCTGCAGGCACCATGCCTATTTATGGAGGAACAAAGAGGAAAACTAGAGAAGTAGTTTAATTTTGCCACATGCTAGTGTTCTCCTGCTTCGTTCCTTTGCCCTCAAAAGAAGGCAGCAAATAGGGGAAGTGTTTTAAGGGGAGTTTGTCTCCTCCTTCAGAACGAAACCCATGCAAGACACTATGCAGAACAGATAGTTTTTAAAAAACTAGTTTTACTGCCGTGTACATGTATGTCTCCAAAAGTCAGAATTTAATTCAGTGTCAGCTGGATGCACCTGTACCTGACTACACTCAGAGGTGCACCCTGCAGGGGTGACAGCACCATGATGGGCAGTGGTGATGGAAGGGACGGCGCAGGATGGACGGAGAGGGCTGCTCTCGGCTAGTGTGGCTGGGAGTTCGACCATACCTGCTGCCGTAGGTTCGTGTAGAAAAAAGGAAGCAGAACCAGTCTTTCAATCTAGGCCCAAATTAGGGAATTTGCAGTTATTTAGCAAGTAGAAGCGCAGAAGAAGATAAACTGGGTTTGTAAGAGCATGAAAGTGTTTGGCTTGCCCTTGGCGACAGCCGTGGGAACTTGGGAGAGAAAATGACACTCTGCAAAGCTGAAGCACGGTTTGAAATAGAAAAGGGGATTGAAACTTGCCAAAAACCAGGATACCTGCATCTCTTACATTGCCTGTAGGCAATGGGCCTGAGCTGCAGACTTGACAAGTAGTGCAGTGCTTAGACATGGGGGTGAGGAGCTGGATGAGGGCTCAGAAGAGCAGTGCCTGCTGATAGGCACAGGGCTGCCACTGAGCTGCTTGGCTGAGTGGTCTGGAGGCTGGTGGGAAGGCCGGGAAGCAGACGTGTGCCATCCAGGCAGGACATCAACAGGGCCCTTCCAAGCCATCTGGTTGTGTCTTCCAGAACTCTCAGGGCTGATGCTGCTCCGAGAGGCCTTTATAGAGCCTTTGACCAAACACTGCAACCATTCATCCCATCCACCCCCAACCCATGCAATGCCTCAGGATGCCCCATCTGGCGTACCCAGCTCTTGTAACGTGCAGAGCTGGCATAGGGAGTGCACCCTGACCCAGGTCCCATGTCTAGCAGTGTTTCCTACTGCTCTCAAAACTGCCTGCATCCCTCCCAGTGAGGCAGGCAGTGCCTCCCCACTCTGTTGGGCTTCCTTGAGTCCTGTGAGGAGCGGCCAGCTCCTGGCCCAGCTGTGCCTGGATGTCTCTTGAATGCACAGCAAGTTTTGGCAGGTAAGGAAGCACTTACCCTGTGCACAAGGGGTCCTGCCATTCCTCCTAGGGACACTGGAGAGTTGTTACCTCTTCCCACCCTGTGATGCCAAGTGCCCTTTGACAAACGTGCATCTTGCCTGTCCTCACCACTATGACTGCTTCCTCCAGAGTAAGGATGTGCTGTTTCACAGGTAAGATGTAGAGGCTACATTTGCGCTGTACACGCAACAAAAGAAGAGGAGCAGGTCTGCAGACCAAAGCAGATGTTTGTGAAGACCTGAGAGACGCCTTTCAGGGGAGTTTGTTTTGGACTAGGTCTTGCTTGCTCTGATGGACTACAATGCCAGTTAGGAGCTGGAGTGCTTTAGGTGTGCTCCTCACATGCATCTTCTAGTTTACTTTAATCCAAGAGTAATCTAGTTCGTGCACTCTGAAGACACTTCAGCAATGTGAACCAAAGCACAACAGGGAAATCTGCTTCAAAAGTGTACTTCTGGTGAAACACTAATATAGAATCACTCAGAGAAACCTGGAAGACTTTAGACTGGAAAAGTCAATACCTGTGACCTGGGTGTTAAATGTAGTCCACAAGCCCTTGAACATCCATTCTCTAGCTAGTCCAGGCCCTCTATTTAGTATTTTGAAAGATGAATGCAGACTATGTTAATCCCATTGAATATAGTAAGATATTTCCTCAGGGTGACATCTTCCATTGGCAGTGGGTAGTAAGACCAACTGTGCCAAAAATTTGTAATCAAAAAGTCTCATTCAGGAAAGTACATAGAAAAGAACAGAAGGGTTTGTTGACTTTTCTTTTGCTACAGAATACTAAAACCTAAACAAATATTTAGATACAGAAAATTGTTTTCTTTCCTAATACAACCCTCATAATTTTATGGGGGTGCTGAGTGCACCACACTCCACACTGAATGTTTTTCATATATTATGTGCCGGGCTTTTCCATAATCAGCCATTACTACTGCCTGTTCCTTAGCAGATCTCAATAAAACTGAGAGAACAATAACATCTGAGCTGTACAATTGTTTGAGTTTCTGATTTGGCCACTAAAATGAAACACTTGCAAACATTTATAAACTCTTCCAGGATAAGGCTCTTCACTTACAGCTGTTACACTTCACTTTGCTAAGTATTCTTCAAGCTAGAAAGAGGAAGAAAATCTCGGTGGTAATTTAATTAAGGACCTTGCTGCAAAATGTAGGTTTGAATCCCTGTTTGTATGAATATTCATTTTACATAAAGTATAACAGGAGACATTCTGCATTTACCTGATAGTTTAAGTGTCTTTGGGGAGGGTTGCAATCCCTGCTCTGAATCAGGCAGAATGGGGATTTGAATCTGGATCTGTCATGTCTCTGACCAGTGCCTTGACTCACTGAGCTGGCTTCAAGGGCTGTTGGGGAGGGAGAAGAGACAATGACACCTCATTTCCCTTATTTATGTGCATGGCATTGAAGTCCTGGTCCTTAAAAGCAAAACACTGAAGGTGGGATGCAGATGTGTAAATAAGTGTCTAATGCCATTTGATCTGTCTTAGGATAGCTGAACTATTTACACAGAGCTGGGAGATAGGTCCCAGGCTGCTCTACAGTGGGGGCCAAGTGGGGTATTCAAGGGTATTCAGGTGACTCTAGGCACCTACACTAAGGCAACAGAACCTTGGTCTTAGTTTCAGAAATACAAACCCAAGATATTTATTTTTATTTTTTTCTTATTTGGCCAATGCTGAATGTTTGCCAAACAAACTACGTTCCCCAGTAATCTCCCTGTTTTATCTGATAACAGTTACTTACTCATGTGAAAAGGAAGAACAAATTACCAAAATCACTCCTACACCATGGCTGTAAAGAGCAAAAGAGATACTTTAGTCCACTGTTTCACTCGCAGATACCTCTCTAGGAAATAAACACATGAGCAGAAATTCTTCAAATGTCACAGGCATGCTGACCTTATGAAGCTCTGTAAGTGTCTAAAGAAAATGAGGTGGTAGCACAGGGCAGCAAATTCCTCATATAAGTGGAAAAAAGCATCTCTGTGGCAACCAGAGTGATCCAGCATCAGCAAAGGTCTGTACTGCACTGGGCTTTCCTAAACAGCCACTTGATGTTGGCACAAAATCACATCCGAGAAGGTAGCTGGATTTTGCCTGTCAGCATGGATCATGTAGTATATGGACTTCATATAACAATTCCTCATTTTTTTTTCAACTCAGCCATTTGCTGTAATGCATAGGGCAGCTCAGACATATTGCCACAGCCTCCCTGAAAATATTGGTTGAGGTACTTTCAGCTTTAGTTAAAACTACTTTTTAGTTCAACTTTCTAGTTCAACTACTTTCAACTGTAGTTACATGAGAAAATGGAGGACAATCTGTAATTTTAATGCTTAAAAATTCAGTTAATGAATGAAATTACCCTTACAATAGGGACCATTCTGGTCTCCATACAACAGGCAGGTTGTTTAGAGGGTTTTTTTGCAGGGGTCTGCACAGACCCCACTGGTGAAGTGCCCACTGGCAGCGTCCTCAGATGCCGCATGCCTGGGAGCTCTGCTGCTGTCTTTACATGGGCCATCTGAGCAGCAACACCCACGCACACTGCTTTTATTATCTCCCCAAATAGCAGAATGTGTTTAGTAATGGTATATGCCCAGAGCAGACATTACTGTTCAGATCACAGGTATGTGGGTCACTGAATGCAAAGGTTTGCTTAATGCTAGTGGAAGCCAAGACCCATGTGAACACCATTCAACTGCATTTTAAGAGAACAAACTCACATGTTTTATACAAGTGTGAAAAAATCTCATGTATTAGAAAGGTTGAGATCGTTTTCCATATAGTCAAGGAAGCCCCAGACATACCTGTCAACTGCTCTTTGTAAACTAAAGTTGCTATTAATACCTAAAGAATTCTTCATACTACCAAAGTCCTTGGCCTGGGAGGATCTCTTGGATTATGCATATCTTTTGGATTATATTTTTCTTCTACCATACCAGGGAGAACTGATGTGTCAGTTTATGATGGGATCATATTACAATCTAAACAGAAAAATGGTTTAAATGGCCTTCTTATCTGCTTTAAAACTCATCCCAGGGTGTCCAGTCAGTTGTTGTTATTGTTATTATTTGGATGTCAATAAATAAAAACAAAATGTTCTTGTGTTCAGTGAGGCTCACAGTTGGGATGGTCTTTGTTTGAGAAAACGGAACAATGCAGGCTCACAGGATGTGGGAAACAAAGGATTACTCTTGCTGTGTTACAGACAAAAGAATGGGTAAACAGACAGGCTGGATGACTTGCTTGAGTTCACACAGACTCCGTAGGGAGAGCTGGACTCTTCCAACACCATTCTGGTCTCCTATCCACAAGTTCATCCATCTCCAAAGAGAAAAATCAGAGCGATTTGCAACCCAGGAATCCAATTTCCATAGCTGACTCGTTCATTTCTCTGCTAATGATCCTCTGCTCTCCAAGCCTGGCATCATCTTGCATAGTAAGAGAGCTAAAGATAGCATTGACTCTAATCTCCCTGCTACTAACGTCAGCTAGCAGCTCAGGGGCAGCACACTGCCTGCATTTTGAGAAGAGAGGGGGCTGTTTTCCAGGGGCTTTTGTGACAAGCTCAGCCCAGCCCCACTGGCAGGGAGCAGGATCTGAGGCTGTGCCAACCCAGCCTGGATTGCCCCTTCTTTCTTTCTGGTCTTGCCTGTCTTCTGACTGGGTTTGAGGACACTGGTTTGCGTTTCGGGGATTATCTCATTACCCTTTCTTTTCCTCCTTAATTCAATGTATTGTACCTAATAATTTTTGACTGCCATTTCTTGGCCTCTGTTACAGTGTCCTGAACATGCGCTAGCAAAATGTTTTAGAGATTATTGAATACATGATCTTTTTGATAGATCTCTATTTATCTTATCTCTGAGTATCCCATGATACATACTTATTGCTTAGAGTTTACAAATACTGAAAAAGTTCAGAGCATCTGAAACCTGAAGTCCTTTCTGTAGACTGCATTTTTAGTGTAAATTTTACCATACTGTTACCTTGTAGACTGGCTGTGAGGAGTCAGGTGAGACTCAGAATCAGGTTAAACATGATACCCCCGGACAGTGAAAATAATTAGTCAGTTGAGAAGGCTTACACTATCTAGCTCAATCTTCTCCACCTCCTTGCACACACACTGCTAGTGTGTGTGTAGGAATCCTAGTACAGGCAGGCTACAAGCCGTCATAAGGGTTTGCCTGGTGTGACATGGTAAGGTACTAGTTATTTTTTCTTGTCGTTTAGCAACACCCGTCTTTCCTTGCTATACTTTTGGCAAAGGGAGAAATCCCAGGAGAACTCTAAGGTTTGGTCTGTGTCCAAAAGGATTATCTTTGGAATGGGATAATCCTCACCATGTCAGCTAATAAGGCTTTAGGTCTGAATTATGTTTGCAATGTAGTGCAAAGCGATGATACCAGATCAGAGAATCTGGCCCATTTTATGTGCTGAGTGATAATTCTGCATATTGCTGCAGGGCATCTGTCATTTAATATATGTGTGCATACAAAGAGAAAGAAGGTTTTTGTTTTTATTGTGGCTCATTATGTAAAATTGCATAAAAGCTCGTCTATGGTAGTGTAGCTGTCTTGACCCAGGGATAGCTGTAAGAAAAATAAGGCTTCAATTCACAAAAAAATTCAAGAAAGCAAACAAGATTGCTCGTACAAACTCTCTTCATCACAGATATCATTTTAGGAGAAGAGCTGACTGCTGTGGGCTAGATTTTCTTTCCCAGAATATAAGTTTTGTACTCAGAAATTTCGCTGGACAAATAATAGACATTTCATTCTGGTGACTGAGTAACAAATTAAGAAAAGTCTGAGACTGAAAGAAGATAAGTATTTTTTATTTATTTAGTAAGTATTTAAAATTACATTTAGACATATGCCCCCCCCCTCAAGTTACCCAGAAAAAATATTTGCAAGTCAATCAGAACCATTTACTTCAACGTAAATCAAAGTTTATGCGTTGGGTTTTTTTTAGTATTTGCAGGGGGAGAATTATTTACTGCCTTTATATCTAGATTCAAATATTTTTAATGTAGTTTTTTAAACTTCCTCTTGTCTGGCATCAGGCTTGAGGTCATCTAAAATGCTGCCAGCCAAGCACATTTAACCCATCTATGAGACCTCGCTTTTCAAATGCAAAACCAAATAACCTACAGATACATAGATTTCCCTTTCTCCTTGTTCCATTGGATCTACTGAGGTGGAATTGAATCATTCCTTTCCAAATTATAAAAAAAAGTTTGGAAAGTACTGATGTATCAAACCTTGATCCATGGTGTTAGACACATATTTGTCAGGAATGACACCGTTCCGGCTGATCTGACCTACGGAAAAGCTAGATGGGCAACTTGAGCTCCCTCCACCTTCCTCTGTGAGTCTTTGACTCCCAGTGAGACTCATTTCTGTTTGTGCCAGGCTGTTCTGTGCACCTTCAGGTCTGCAAGCCACAGGCTCCTGCAAATGCATTTGGCTCAAGCCCCAGTGGCCCAGAGGCAGGGATTTGTATGCTGCAGTGCTGAGCTGGTTACTCTGACATTGTTCATGTCAGAACCTGGCCTGGAACATTTTTAGGGACTATAAGTAACTAGGTTAGCTCTCTCATTCAACCTGCTTTTGATTTATCTGCTGTGACAAAATGTCCTCAGCAGGGTTCATTTTTTTATCCCAATGATGTACATACACAAAGTATATAGTAGGAGTAAGTACCCTATGTGGCTGACCGAGTGCAGCTGTCCTGGGAGCACAGAGGTTCATGTGTGCAATGATTTCTCGCAGCAGAGACAAGAAGATGTCTGAGTGACCTGCAACACCGCAGTCATGCGAGTCTTGCAGTCAGCCCAGAGGAAACAGTAAGGTGCTATTTATGCTAAAAATTATGTCTGCAGAAAGGATTTCAGATTTCAAATGCTCTGAACTTTTTCAGTATTTGTAAACCCAAGGATATAAAAATAAAATAATATTTTTAACCTAAGATGAATAGATAAATAGATAGTCAATGATGCTCAGATTGTTACCCTAGCTCTGTGGTGGAAGGTAGAAGATTATGGTCACATTCAGTGCCCATGACATTTGATGTTGGACTAGCTCATGGGAAAACACCACTCCTGTCTCAAGTGCTTCACAATATCCTGTAGCTTCCCTAAAAATTCAAAATGCCAACAACATATGTCAAATAAATTTAAAGCAGGCTTTCATTTAGTACCCTATAATGTGAACACTGACTTCAGGCTTGTTTCTGGGACATCTTCACAGAAGGGTAAGTCATTAGCTAAGCACTGTCCATGTATATTAGTGGATAATACTTATCAGATATATAACTAAACTAAAATTTAAACAGCATGGTATAGGGAAAAGCAGGGAAGAAGGGGCAATTTTCACGCCAGGGCAATCATCTCCTATGAGAAATCTGATATCTGAGTTTAGAGGTGCAAGGGCATGAGAATAACAGCACAAGGAAAACAGCAGGAGAACAGCACAGGAAAAATATCACCACAGCAGTTTAGGTGAAAGATTACAGCATGAAAGACAGACTACAGAATTGCAAATCTGATATCTTTAGCATTACAAAGGTTAAGGCACAGTGCGATGTGGGAAACTTGAGGAATTTGATGAGACAGTCATTATTCCTCAAAGAAAGAAAGGCAAGATCAATAGGAAAATAAATAGACCACTCTGCAGCTTGACAGGGTTTTACAAGCTCCCCTAATTGCCCAGTTTCCTCCCTTTGCATCTTTTAGTGCAATAGTGATACCTGGCTCTGTAAGTCACTGCTAAGAAGCCAGATTGACAACTTCAACTGAGGAATATAGATTTCAGCTTAGATCCCCTCCATGGGCAACATACTGCTGCAGGAAAGGGGGAAATATTAGGTGTATGGCAAATATGCTAACAGCTATGGTTGATGGATGTGGAAGTGTAGCCTCTTTGAGGAGATTTGGAACCAGAATAATACTGTGCTTTTTAGGGCTTGCTGAGCCTGTGATGCTTTCATGACCATCATCTGCTGTCATGCAAAGGTGTCTCCCTCCACTAAGTGAGGCTCCCACCTGCTTGGTCAGCCAAGGCTTTAACTGTAACTAACCTCAGGCCAGCTCTTTTGAAGCCTCCATCATTTTGACCATCTGAGGACACACTGAAGAAGGGAAGTAATGCCAGGACAATTTCTTAATAAGTCAGAGCATCCTTGCTTAACCTGTCCAAGTTTTGTGAAACAAATTTCTCAAGAGAATTCCATGTCTAGTTGCTTAACATCAACAGCTCTAATGGGTGTGGAAGCCAAAAGTCTGGAAAGTTAAATAAGAACGAATAAAAGAGCTAACAGCCAGGACTCTGTTTGTAATGCTGCTTTCTTGACAAAGAACAAGCACCTGGCAGAGATTTCTAGCATAAGAGGAACTTGGTCGAAGATATGGAGAGTGGTTTCTCTGGAGGATGACGCGATGCCCTTGGCACAGACCGTGGTGGTCCCTGGTAGTATGCAGTAGATACTGGTGGGTTTTTCAGTCTCTGATAATTGAAACGACATTGCTACTACTTCTTTCTTGTAAATATTTTCAAGTTCTAGGAGTTCCACTACTATAAACTGAATGCAGGCAATTTTGCTTAAGAGTAATAATTTACAAACTGCAATCAACTATGCATAAATTGCCTAAAACCATGCTGCTACTCTTGGTTTCATGGCTCAGTGCTCAAAGTTTCTAAAAAGAAGAGTGGCTCTGCATTGAAAACCCTTGAGAAATGCTAGTCTTCAGTTGCTTATTTGGGAATGACATTAATTGCAAAATACCCAGGCAGAGTCACCACATAAAAAGCTGTCAGTAACAATAACATGAATACTCCTAAGGGCTTTGTCCACAGAACCTGCATGCTTTTGCATCAATTCAACTTGACTAATAAAATGACAGATTAAAAGGTTCTTTTTTCCAACCCCAAAATGCAAACCTAAACATTGCTGCAAAGCTCAAAATTGTACTCCTGTGACGGTGTCTCTGTGGGTCACTTGTCCTGGCATGTTTAGCTCTGTGCAGAGACCCTGCAAGCAGGGTATACATAGCTTTAAAGGATAAGACAGTTATGTCTTAGCCCCCCCCCCACAAAAGATAGCCTGTATTTAACAAGCCACTTGGTTTGTTATGCTCCCCACCCCAATAAGACACTCAAAGAGTGTTTGCAGGCCAGGCAGGCATTAGTCAGGAAGAGAAAGATTGAACTGCTTTGCTGCATGGCATAGATGCTGTTGCTGAGCTGCTATCCTTCAGCATTGCCTTTGTTTTTTTATTTTTTAGGATTTTATACCTTTCCACGGCAGTGCTTTCCTTCTTGAATCCTTGAGCTACTAACGATCCTACCTCAGAATTCTTACCTGTCTGCAATGTTATCTTCCTTGTCTCTGCTCTACAGACTTTTTCGCAGCTCTTTCTCAAACTGAGCAATTACCTCAGAAGTCTGAGCCGAGGTTATGTAGCTAGGCCACGTCAGTGTGGGGCTTCCCATTCTTGGCACAAGTTACAGAGGGGTACAGAGAGGGAGACCTACACCCCCCTGCCTTTCATATTACCCACCAGGAAAAGGTCAATAAAACACGGAATAGAAACTATAGCAAAGACTTTCCTATATGCTGAAATTTCACTTTAGAAGAGCATCTAAATGATATTTGAAAGAGCTTCTGAAGTAAATCCTTTGAGTTTTTCCTGACAACTTTCAAAATAGGATAGTTTGGTGTTATACATATTACTTTGCATTAGTAATATGAACCTGAAGTACAGGTGCAAAGTGATTATAAAGATAAGGAAGGATCCCTGCATGTAAATTTGAGCCTCTTTCTGGTTGAATATTATTCATTCGTAAACACATTGGCCTCTTGTGCCCTCCTGGCTTGGGCTAGACCTTTATAAAGATTATAGTAATGTCACTTCTTCTGCAGAATTGTTTATGGAATTGAGCAGTATTTTAAACCTCACATAAAATCAGAGAGTGATTTAGGTTAGAAGAGAGCTCTGGAGGTCTCTAGTCCACACCCTGCTCAAAACAGTGCTGGCTTCAAAGCTAGATCAGGTTGCTCAGAGCCTTCTCCAGTCCAGTTTTGAAAACCTGCAAGGATGGCGGTCACACAAAATCTCTTGGCAGGATATTCCAGTATTTGACTGTCCTCACCGTGAACACTGTTTTTCTTGTGTTCAGTCAGAATTTTTGTGGCAACTTGTGCCTGTTGCCTTTTGTTCTTTGTAGTGTACTTGTGAAGAGTCTGGCCCCATCTCCTCTGCAACCCCCCTTTAAATAGTGGAAGATGGTAGTTAAATCCCTGTTTTGTCTTGGTTTT
The DNA here is from genome assembly GCA_013389945.1 of Fregata magnificens. Taxonomy (NCBI): domain Eukaryota; kingdom Metazoa; phylum Chordata; class Aves; order Suliformes; family Fregatidae; genus Fregata; species Fregata magnificens. Next base: position 46,330 of record WAAD01018403.1, on the reverse strand, counting down.
TTCAGGCTAAATAAGCCCAGCTTCTTTAACTTCATATTTTATGCCATATGCTCCAGCTCCCCTCACTTACCCGTCTCTGGACTCTCAAGTTTATCAACATCTCTCTTGCACTGGGGTGCCCAAACTGGACACACTGTTCCAGAAGTGGCCCCACTGATGATCAGCAAGGAGGACAACATCCCTTGACCTGCTGACTGTGACATTACTAATACAGCCCAAGGTGCGGTTGGTCTTCCTCTCTGGGCACATTGCTGATCCATGCTCAGCTTGGCGTCCACCAGGACCACTAGGCCTTCTCTGAAATGCTACTTTCTAGCCAGTAAGCCCCCAGCCTGTCCTGGTGCATTTGTAATATGCAAGCCCAGGTGCCGGACTTTGCACTTGTCTTTGCTGAACTTTATGAGCTTCCTGTCAGCTGATTTCTCCAGCCTGTCAAGGCAGCCCTGCTCTCCAGTTTATCAGCCACTCACCCACCTCCCCAGTTTGTAAATCATAATAATTAGCATAAATGTTGCACTTAACCTGTTCTCTTTCCTCAAGTGAAGTCAGTAGGAGTAGGTAGTACTCCCTAATAAGAAGGGAGAAAAAGCACTCTTGGAGCTTGTGGCGTATTTTAAAACTGTGCATTCACACGACTAATTGTAGGGTCAGATCTCCAGTTGTTACGCACTACCTTTATTCCCTCCACTGGCTTTAATTTTTATTTTCCATTGTTGGTCTCCCCTCACTTTTTGATGCACAAGAAGGAAGTGAATGAAATTTGAACTTCTTCCAAAACAGTGAGAAATCTATCATTTACTTCAGTAGACCAGCTTTCCCTTTGATATTTCAGCTCTTCTGTTATAAAAAGACAAACTTCAGCTGAGGAAATGCATACACCAGAACATGTTATAGTTTACATTGCTAAACATAGCAAAGCATAAAAGCTTCAGAAATTATATAAAAAACACAAGACCTTTACAACAGAATAGCTCATTTTCGACTTTATGTTCATTTTGGCTTGTAATTTGCTTAAAAGCCCTGCAGAGAGAAGCATTTGTGTTTTGATAAAAATGGTTAGCATACAAGTTAGTGCACTTAGATTGTCTTGTTTGCATGGGCAATGAAGTTTGAGGTTAATCTCATCTAATCTAAATGCTGCTCACGTTAGATTTTGCCAGAGAGCTGCAGAGTGAGGGATCCCATGTCTGTGCAGTGAAGTAGGCACTTACCTCCCAGATTTCTTAAAAGGGGTATGTATTTCCAGATGTCTTATGCTTATATTGTGTCCTCAGTTCAACTCAAACATCAGAAAGCAGTTAACTGTTTTCATCCCTGCTTCTGGCTGGAGGCACAGGCAGTAGCAAGCTGCCTGGTTTTCAGAACATTTGACAATGAAGGGCTAAATTTCCACCAGCGCGTGGGATTCATCCCTCTGCCTCCTATTAACATTAATGGGGATCCCTTTGCTAAATCCCCTGCAGTACACTGAAAATCTCTGCGTTTATAACTCAGGGTCTTGTTATTTCTTCTTGGATTGTGTCCTGAGGGGATTATTTTCATTTTTATGCCCATGCATTCATACAAAATCGAAGGAGATGATTTTAACATTTTCAGGCAGTATCATTTGCCTTTCATGAGTCTCTAGGAGCTTTAAGATGATTAATGTGTTGTAGTTCTAGTTTCCCTCTAAACTTGGTCACACCAAGAAACAGTTCTTCTGGCCCCCAAACAAAAAAAGGAATAAAATACATCCCCTTAGATCTCTTCTTTAGTTTTATTGCGAGTTTCTTCAAGACCTGAAATCCCAATCTGCAGCTCCTCTGGACTGATACTTTTGAAGAGTACGCTGTAGTTCCTGCATGGGCCATGTGTATAGGTTTTGTTTTAATGTACTGCTGGGAATGCCAAGGAATTTTAACACCTGGAAAGCACTCCCAAATTTCATAGCATACAAGTAGTCCTTCTGTGGAAAAGCATTGCTCTGTGTGTGTATAAGGTGAGTTACTGATTTGTCTTTGCAGCTGGAAGTACATAATAGCAATGAAATAGGGAGTTATTTGGACACGTGAAAGCTGGTCACAACTGCCTCTTCGGGGTGGAGCAAAATTGCAGCAAGAGATGAAGTGAGAAAGCTGTGCAAACATTAAGTACTGAATGCTTTAAGAAATGTCTGAAATGTCTAGCATGCCTGTAGAGCAAAATAAAAATGCTGTGTTCAAAGGCTGTGTTTATAGTAGTAAATAAAATGCGTCTAGGAACAGTTCTGGGCATTGATGTCAATTGGTACTGAGTGGTGTGCATCTCTGCAAAGGAACTGTCTTACTCTCCCTAAGCAGTTTGCCTGCCTACAAACTGCATGCGTGTTAGGCATGGTCCCTGCTGCATGCCGACTCCTGAATCATGCCTGGGAATCATTTGTGTCACACTGACTGGTTTGGCTCAGAACAGTCCCAGAGTCCACCTATTTAACCATAGAGAGGGCTGCACCGCTCAGTTCACTAGTATGAATGTATCCATACTGTTTGCACATACAGATTTGCTAGTTTAGATAGCTGGCATAAGAACAGTGGTGAAGACAGGTCATCTCAGGCTTTATCTGAGGTAGCTGCCAAGGTGCAAAGTTTTGACTCCAGGAGCTGACTCTGTGGCCTTCTAGCAGCACATGTTAACACTGAAAAAATCCCATCTTGTTGCTGCCCCTGCTACCTGGATTAAACCTGCCACATTCATTTTATGGTGTGGACAGACCATATGTTCCTTAGAATTCAATTTACATTTTAAAAATTATTTGGGTGTTCAGCTGCCTTAACCTTCCTGAAAGTCAGCAGAGTTTAGGTCACAAAACACTCAGCAAACTCTTCTGCAAATGTTGCTCAGTGCCTTTCACAGGCAGCTGCCAGCCAGCGCAGCAGTGCTGCAGCTCAGCCCCAGAGGACCATGCCTGGACCCATCCTGCTTCAGGGCAGACTCTTGCTGTGTAGACCCCCAGCTTAGCCACAGATTTCCATGGTACAATAAACTTGAGCTTGAGTCACGAGGAAGAGTCCTGTCAGCTGAATGACTCACACACACAGAGGCATCTCAAATACAATTATCCTGGCTCTCGACAGTTTTACTTCATTAAATAAGGAGTGATGTAGCCTGTTGCACAGCAGGCATACATTTTTAAATAGAAAAAAATTATTTAATAATAGAAAGTTTTGTTGTATTTTTGCATGAAAATAATCTCCATGTGTCTTAACTTGAAGATCAACTAAAGGTTCTAGCTTTTCTCCTTCTCCCTTCCAGATAAAGCCTTGCATTTTGCAAAAAGTGGAGATCACATACAGGTAATTTTTAAGCCCCAATTTAAAGGCTAAAAGAGGTGGTAGCAATTATCATATGTATTTTAATGGCTGCCATATTTCTTTCCATGGGCTTTGAACCAGACTCATTAGACGGTGGGAAAGACTGAAGTACAATCCCCTAAAACCCAGGAAAAACTCACACAGACCTTTCCTTTTTTTGCAAGCCCATGGTGTGTCATGAATCACATTTCTGGGATTCACTGAGTATGTCCCTGCCGGCTATTAAAAGGCACTAGTAATTCTGCAGCTACATTGTTCATTTATCATTGTCTTCCAGCACTTCAGAGCATAATTGGTTTTTTGCCACACGTTTTGAAGGATTTGATACCAAGTTTTTTAAAAAAACTGGGGGGTGGGGGGCAGGTTTATGACTGCCATAACCTGATAATGGGACGAGTCGCATCCTCAGGGAATGCTGGGACCTCCTTTTAATTATCTATGCAACAAGGGTCTAACTGACTGCATTTTACTCCCTTCACATTTTTCATTCAGATTGTATTCCTTTGGGGCATGCTCATTGCACTCCAATAAATTACATTTGTCAATCTATTGCAAGTGGTGTTTTAACTCCTGGGTGCCTGTAGCACCTACAGCTGTGTTCAGAGTGCCTGCTGTGATGCTGGAGACTACACCTGCTATGGTATTCAGGTGATTTGAGTTGAGCTTGAGTTGACAGACCTTGGCCAGCTCTATTTCAACAGGGAAACCTAAAAGTTACATCCAGGCTGTGAGATCTTATGTATGCAACAAGGTCCTTTGCCCCCTGTGCTCCCCGTCTGTGTTTTATCCTTACAAATGATGTCATTTGGGCATGGGGCCTGTTTTTCCTGTGTTTCTTGTGCTGTGTTGAAGTAAAGAAAATAGGAGCATAGATATAGGATAACAGGCGGGTTAGGAAACCTTTGTATTCCAGCTGCTTGTGTTGTTTCAATACATTCTTTATTACTTGGATTTTTAAAACTTTCTTGTGATAAAAACAGGAAGTTCTTTTTTTCAGGATGTCAGTCTACCACTTACAAGGTATCCTTTTTAAGGGTCTAAACCCGCTGTTAAGGACTTTTTGCAGGTAAGCACTGGAGGAGATTGCTTAAGGGGGATAACAAAATCTCCTTTACTGCAGATCTTTAGGAACCTCTGCTAGGAACACCACAGATATAGCAAGCCCAACTGTGGTGAGAAACAGGTAGACTGAATGACCTCTTGAGGTCCCTTGTAAGTCTGTCTTATATGAGTTTTGTATGAGTTAAAGCAAAAAACCCTACCCCAAATCCATAAGGAAGATACAGGACTAAACCCATTTTTTTTTCTCTTTGGTTTAAAAGTCTGTAGAGTGCAAACCTGGAAAAGGGCATTTGCTTATCCTACAGGTTTTAAGTGCACAAAATAAGCTCTGAGAAAGTTGCCAAAATCAAACGCTGCCCTTGGAAGACTGCATAGCTATTAAAAAATATGTCATTGTAGATCTGGTTACTTCCTTCCTAATGGCTCAGGGACCGTGTCAGATTTCTTAGGTTTGTCATCTTCCCTACAGAGAAAAGTTCCTACTGCTTTTTCTTCAAATACTGGAGTTCTGACATTAAAATGAGATATAAATCACAATATACAAGACAGATTTTTAAGTCCCCTTCCATCTTGTAAGCCTAATGTAGCTTTCTACAACATTGACAGTCAAATATCCACGTAAGGACAACAGATTTGGCATCTCACAGAAAAGGGACGTTTTCCATTTTTTCTAAGGTATAGTGCAAGGACCTCTCCAGATCATCAAAGGCACATCCTTGCATCCATTATGCTTGCTTCAGCTATTTCCAGAATTATTTAATGACTAAGATTTACTGGCTTTACTTCATTAAAATGCTGCAAATCAGGGCAACAAGCTCTGAGAAATGTTGCCAGTGCTGACTGCTCGTGCTTCTAACCCTTTCTCTGCATGCTTGAGTGAGCTCTGCTTGTTCCCTATGTTTCTTGTCATCGTGCTGTGTTTTGGTGGACATCTGGGCCAGGGGGAAAAAAAAAAGGATAGAAGAAAGAGAGGGAAAACAGATCACAGCTGAATAAAGGAAATCGGTGAAACAATAGCATATGAAGTAACAGTGAATTACATGCTAATTCATTTTCCCTGTATGTTTTAGCTTTATAGCACAGTATATATTATAACATCTGTCTAGATATATTGTCCCCATCACTATAATACTGATGACCTTACAAACATTTAAAAATAGGAATAACTACGGAAAGTTATTTCTGGCAAAGATATGCTCAGTGGAAGTTTGGAAAATGGTCAATAATTCAGGTTTTATGGCCCATCTCTGACAAGGAAAACTTATAGCACAGGCAGTGACACAGTGACGCTTCTAGAAGGTCAGGTGTTCTGATGGACTGCTTCAATGAGTTCTGGCTCAGCTCTGGAGAGAAAGCCTAGTCTTGAAACAGGAATGTAATTAACACCTTTGACCCTTGATTTCTGGCTTGTGACATAAGAACTCAGAGAACTGAAAACTCTCTCTAGGTAAGTAATATATAGCACTAGATTCCCCGGAGCCTTTTTAAGATGCTCATTCCCTTTGAAGAAGGAAAAAATGCTATTAAATAAAAATGAGGTTGGTTGTATTTATTTTGCAATGGGAGGTACAAGGCAGCAGACAACCTGACTCCTGATATTTTCTCTTAGAGATGAACAAATCATTCAATCTTGTTCACAGAAAGTGGAAAGAGGTGAAGTCTCTGAAGAACTCACTGAAGGAATTATAAACTTCCAGTGAGCAAAAGTGTGCTATACCAATAAAGCAATGATCTCTTTTTTTCTTTGCTCTTAGGTCATTATGGACAGTTATACAGAGGACAGAAGTGGTGTCACTGGAGTGACGATCTATTTTTTTCATGCACGTCTGGAAGCTACTATGAGTTATGCTGACACCTTATCTCTGGGTTATTTTTGGATAAACAAATTCTGTGATACATCAGGATTTTCAAATGGATCTGTGGAGACACATGCTACTTACAGACTCATATTTCAGAAACTGATTCATTAAAGAGTGAGAAAAGCATATTTTCTTAGCATACCTTGTGCAAAACCTGTTACAGAACTATTGATACGTGTGATAAAGGTGAGGAGCTTATGCCTCAATTTTACCCTGGACATGCTTGCATAGGCTTGAGAAGATGCACAGTACATGTTGAATGTTGGCATTTCTGTGCATCCTGTTCCATGCTCGGACAACCTGCTTGTGTCTGATTTCTATTAGTGAAAGATGGTAATATGAACTATAAAATTAGTTCTTACACAGATTTATCAGTCAGTTATACTAAGAAGATAGGATTTTCTAAAATCATATATCAGGTCTTTCAGAAAAACCCTGAAAGATGGGGGACTTTGGTGTGGAAGTTAAATATTTGAGAAGTCTACACTGAATGACTCATTGGTGACTTATGAAGTGGCAGCATTAGGACGTCATGGTTAAAGAAGAGCTAAACAAGAATGATAAACAAAAAGAACCAAGACCCATGTTTTTGATCATAAATGGGTGCTTAGGCAAAATGTATGCCTCAAAATACTTATAGTGATGGCAAACTGATTTCGTCTTGATGAATTTTTCTTTCTAGAAAGATTCTGACAGATTCTGACAGATCACGTAGTGCATCTGGAAGGTGCGCAAGGAGGAGTCATGCAGAAAAATGATCACATACCTCAGACAACTTCAAGGAGAAGCTCTTAAACGCTCTTAGACAGTTTTGTGTGGAGGTTAATAATCGATAAAAGGCTGTGATGAATTAATTACAAATATGGAAATAACTACATTCTTTATTTTAACTTCTCAAGGAGATGACATGCTCTATTTCTGTGCCAAAGCTCCCTAAAAGGTGATGTGACACTTAAATTTAAATGTGAGCCTTCTTTGGAGATCTGAACTAGTGTGCAGGCCTTGTTCTGGCCTTTGGCCCCCAAAGGGAGGATTTTCTCTGAGGAAAGCTATAGTTTTATTAAAACACCTGAAAAATGAATTTTTGAACAATAAATTTTAGCAGCTTGATTTCAACTAAGTAAAGTTAGGCTTCTTTGATTCTAAAACTAAATAGATAAATGTGTTCTTAGGGGAAGAATAATATTAGTTGCTAAGGCTAAATGCATATTTTAATTTAACTATCCAGTAAAACATATATGACAGCTTATACAAGGTTTTAATCTTCTTCCCTGTGGGCGTTCTTCTGCAATGGACTCTTACTCCCTCCTAGCACCCTCTCATTAAAAAAGCCCTCCATATTCATAGATGTTCAGCATGACTTTTGAGCAAAGAGATTAATCAAGGGGACACAGACAAAACCCATCCATCCATATCAGATCTAATGCTGTGAACTAAAAATTAACAACTCAAATTTGTTTGGACTGTAGAAGTCCGTTCGTTAGGGCAATTATTATCCAAGCACTGTATCCAGATGAACACAATACTCCAAACTGGATTGAGATGAAATACGTAATGTACAGTTTAGAGTGCAGTGCTCACCTGCAATCATGGTTTTTAAGACAAATGAGTTTGTCACTCACACAGGGAGTTTTTCTAATTACATTAGCATTTTAAGCAGGTTTGAATGTGGCCAAGACACTGAAACTCTGCATTGATAGCAGTGTGCAACATTATCTCTGGTTCATTTTTGGTATACATCTATTATTTCCGTATTTACAGCTGTAGAAAGCTTTTCCATGTTTAAATAACTGTTTGATTCTGGATGGCTGAACTTGCCACTTGAGTGAGGTCAGCTGAAGAGGAGTAGTCTTTTTTCTTTTTAATGTGACAATAATATACTCACTGGTTTGTGTAAACTCACTTCATCCATCCCAGTGATGTCAATGAAAATATATTACTGGCTCACCTTTTTTATTTGTAGAAAATTTTGAATTGATATAATGCTGGACGGAAAGTAATTTCTATTTTGGACATGAAAGACTAACCCTCCGAATTTGCTGCTGCAGTGGAATGCCCCCACCCCATAAATCCCTCACATTACTTCACTCCTTCCCGTGAACCTCAGAAGTGCCACACCGTACCGCACTCCCCCTGCGGAGCTAGCGAGATGCCCCGGTGCTGGGTGTGAGCAGGGCACCGTGAGATGGGGGAGCAAGTCCTGGGGCTGCCCTTCCCACCCTTTGCTGTTGCACCACAGCCCTGCCCTTAGCAAAAGCACAGTGCAGCGACTCTGTGACAGCCACAGCGGCTGGCCTGTGCCCCCAGTCAACCTCGAAACACAGGGGTGGGAAGCAGGGCTGGCACCTTCTGGCTCTTCTCCCATACAGCCATGCCATTTTCTCCCATTTATAAGCTTATTCTGCTCAATCTTAAATCTATTCAGGGCCTTCCCCCCACCTTTCCTTCCTGACAGTTTGCCCCAGAGTATTGCTGTTCCCATGTGGTTGGTTGTCGATGGTTGGACTTGATGATCTTAGAGGTCTTTTCCAACCTAATGATTCTATGATTCTATGATTCTATGTTTAGGATCATTCTCCCAACTTACAGCCTCACCCTGCTCATGGTCAGTTTAAACCCATCTGTTCCTTGTGCCGGTATTGTCCTTCTGTCCTCCTTACATGTCCTTCTGCCTCTCTGGTAAGCTTTCACCATCATTCCTTCTGGCCTAGACTTCACCAGACCAGATCAATCAATTATTCTGATCTCCTCTCGGATGATATAATCTTCATTCTCCAACTATCTTAGCACCTCTTTCTGCACCTTTTCTAAATTCAGTTTATCTTTTCTAATCATAGCTGACAAGAAATATATGTATTTCATGAATTGTGTAACTAGTAGTGCAATAGCACATATATTTCTCCGTCTCCTCAAACATCTTAAGATACCGTTTCTGTTTATTATATGTAACCTTGCATTGATTGCACATAATTACGGTGTCAGTGACTAGACTTTCCAGAGCTTTGTCCCTGGCTCCCTTCCTACTACAGAGCCCATCTTTTTGTGAGAGATGGAGAAGTGAAACTGTCCTGTCTTGCAATATTTGTCTTATCAAACAGAAAGGAATAAATGATTAAGGAGAACTGCAGCTTATAATTTTCCTGGCAAACATACTTACAAAGTTGTGGTGATAAAAGTAATAAAAAGTCTATTGAAAAAAGTGCATCCTAGTAGCTTCCAAAAATCTCACAAACACTTTAAAGAAACTTGAATAATAATTGAAGGGAAAAATGAGGAAAAGAGGATGCAGTAAAAATGGTATAATGATCACTTGCTAATTTTGGTTGCTCATCCCACTGGCTAATCGACCCTGTGCATATTCCTCCGTGTTAATCACCATGCATTGTATGTCATAATAGCTAGGACGACCAGCATTTTCTTATATTGCTATTTTTAGCAGGCTTTACTGGGTAATATTTGAATTGTTTGATAACCAGTAAAATATCTTTCTGTCAGAGGAGTTTTATATATTTTTTTTCTTGCCTGGTTAATTGTTAATTGTGTGTAGCACAAGGAAAATAATGCCACCGTACCTAGTTCTATTATGACTTACACTTTGTTTGACTTCCATGTGGAGATTATCTGAGGTTCTGAGTGAAATAGATGGACAGTGAAAAAAGTGTAGCTGTCTTTCAATGAGATTATTTTGCTTTGATAGTCGTGGCTTTTTATTCAAAACTGTGCAGAATAACTGCCGTTTACTGTGCCCTGTGGACACATTAAGGATGTTTCAACAGGCACTGGTGCAAATCTGATATTTAAATCTCACCTCGTCTTTAGAATGCTATTCTAATTTACTCAAAGTCCACAGTTTCCAGCTGTGTGTAGTTTGTAAGCTGGAGAATGCATTATTGCAACTATAGTCAGCAAAAGGTATTCCATAATGGACTTTTAAAAAATGACTGTAGTCCAGTAAAAATAATCCCTTTTGAACGGTGAATCAATATGCACATAGAACTTTGCACTAGGAGTGAATCTGTTTCTTTTCGTTTCTGTGAATTGAGAAGCCTAGTAAAACTTTAATGAGAATAAAGTGCACACTGCAAAGTTTTTCTAGGCCCAGTTTATCTTCTCCAAAAAAGATGGAAACTCAGACCTGATCCTGTAGTGGAAGTGAAGAACTGAAATATGGAATTAGAGAGATGATACTCAAGAAGAAGAAAAAGGTTTCAGACTTTAAACCCTATGGTAATATATCTCCAACCTTTGGCCATGCGCTGTGCTCTGGTAACTTCCTCATTCAGATAGGACTTGCTGGGAGGGCTTCTCAATAGACTAAGGAGAGACTCAGTAAGGAAAAGTTGTTATCTGGTTAACATTGAGAAGATACTTCCTGAGTTAAGGACTTGGGCTGCAAGGTAACCGCTTCTTGAATACAGTGGTTTAGACTGATTGATTGTTATTGTTTGTGAGTTTAGTGATAGTAGTTTTTAGACATATCAATCTCTCCCTCTCAAGTTATTTCCCGTGGTATCTGCAGACCTGCTTGTTTAGTCTAACCTACTTCTACATTAATAGGGGAGGCTCAAATTCCCAGACCAGCTTCTTAGCATATGCACACATGCCACATTAGATATAGAGTGAATATCCACTCTCTGACGACTCACCTTCCCTAACTGGGGTTAAATCTAAATTGTCTTTGGTATTCATGGAAGAAAGCACCTTCTTGTTAACACTTTTCTCAAGAGCTTTTCTCTAGAGCTCTCGATCAGCTACTCTCTATTATCTTTTTCAGCTTGAGCTATTCTGCAAGGTTAATAATTTAAAAACTGATCTCACAAAATACATGTCTGGAATTCAAATACACTTAACAGCATTTCATTAAAAACTGAAATAAATGTGCCGACTTTTTCACAGAAATCACCTAGGCCACTTTTTGTTTAACAAATTGTTGAAGAATGGAAGAATGGTTTTGTTATCAGTGGAGACAAAAGACACGGTGTGTCCTCTGCTTTGTACAGAAACTATAGCATTAATAGTGGTAGTGCATGAAAAAATATGTATCGATTTTGAGAGTCAGAATGCCTAACGGTGCAAAGGTTCCTAACGGGGGAAGTTTTGTATGCTGCGGCAGTTGTGCTAATAACTGTGCACTGGGGAGTTATTACAGATTTTTCCCCTGATCGGTTCTACGTGAAGTACGAACACTTTACTTTCTAAAATTAAACAAAAAGATTCCTCTAATTGTGTTGCTTTTGAAAGAACACTTACGTAATTAAATGGCCAGGGAGAAAAAAAATCTCAATAACCGTCCTTGGTAATAAAGGGATATCTCTACATAAAGTGTTTCTGAAGAGGCGTGCTCCAGGCCAGACAGGGACCAGCTATTACCCGTGGTGTTGCCAAGCAACACTTACCTTGCATTCTTAAAATCAAAATGACTTCTCTTTCATTTTGTAGAGCAATGGGGTTGAAACGGAGGGGTCACACAAGCCCTTCAAGTGAAAAAAGGAGCTGGAACTTTGCATGGTTACTTATTCTCTGTGTAATTGAATAATGTATGAGCATTCCTGTTCTGTAGCACAAAGATTCATTTATTGTGGCCGTCACTGTAAGGTGTGAGCAGGTGTGTATATCAGATGTAGCACACCAGTGTTTCTGTACAGATTTATCAACACCAAATTACAGATTCTGGTTTTTTGTAATCACCAAACCGTTCTGTGCTAGCACAGTTGTCTTTCTATCATGTATCTCATGCCGGACAGGGATTTAAAGTGGTGATAACAGGTGGCTAACAAAGCAAAGACAAGATCAGCTGATCACCTCTTATCAGTGTCGTAAGACACCAGCTGCAGTCCAGAGGACCTGCTCCTCCACAGTTTTACCCAAAGAGATCAATTAATGAAGTCCCTGGCTGGGGATGTGAATTCATAACTAGGGAGAAGTCACCTAATACCCCGGAAAATAGGGGTGTGAGGAGAAGACTTGCCCACTGCTGCTTGAGGAAGGAGAATGTAGAGCTCTGCCGGGTGAAAGCTCAGAGGTGGAGCTGTGAGGTGCAACAGAAATATCTCTTAGGGATTCCCAAAAAGGAAGACTACACCAAATTCTTCTGCTGCTTTTCCATACTGCCTTTCTGTGGGTGAGAGGTACTGGTTTGCAGATTTCCCAGAAAAGGCTACATGATGCATTTACTCCACTAGATCTTGAAGAGAGACATTTTCTTGGCTTTAGAGGAACTCGGGTTGCGCAAGAAATTTGGGAGAGATTTGGGAGAGCTGAGACTAATGTCTACATGTAGAAAGTTGATCTCTTATCCATTTCTAGAGGCCTGAAACTAGAAAGAGATCCCAGAAACCCCCCAAAAGCAGGGGGTCAGGTTCAGCTCTGGACTGAGACACTGAATTCCAGGTATGGTAGGTGTACATATGTGAGACAGATGCCTAAGGTCCCAGTATAGGAGATGTACTCTAGTGAGTTATCCATCTCGTCCTCCAAGGATGGCTCAGATGACAACGTTTTGTCACCTGAACAGATGTCTTTAGGCTTCTCTGTCTTTACTGATCAGTTCAGTGGCCTAATTATAGGTGATCAAGTGAAGATCTAGATCACCACTGACAGTAATAAGAACTTAGACGTGTAGTGTACAGGCTGATATCCGTGTCATAGACACCTGATGATGTCTGAATCTTAGGCTTAATGCTCCCCACAGGTGATAATTCAATTGTCTAAACATCGGTACCTTCTCCTGTTCCAGCTCTTTGGAGATATCCGTCTGGCTGCTAGGTGCCATTCTGGGAGGATACAGCCCTACACTCACTCCCCTGCCATATCTGCCAGCCTCACCCACACATCTTGGACACTACATGATTTCTAAAATGGTGCTGGATATTTTTGTTTAGGCAGAAATCTCCATGGCACCTGGTGCTTTGCTCCACATATAGTCTGGTACCCGTTCTCTGAGGGTCCAACCAATGCAATTGTAAAGCAAGTGGTGGGATTCATCTCATCAAATTTCAGAGGCTCAAAGTGTAGGAGTAGGTTTCAGTTGCCAACCATAGCTGTCTAGGGCCATTTCAGATACCCAGCGTTATCTGAGATTTCTGCACAGGCCAGTGAGGTATGATACAGGACCTACAGAAGGACGGGTTTGGAAACAAGGTGAGATAACATTGTAGATTTAAAAAGGTAATAGGCACCTATGTTTAGGTAACTGAATCGCATCCTAGGTGTCTATATCTAGGCTAGCCATCCCATACTTCTTTTATAGTCCATAGAGGGAAATAGGCCCTCTAGAAGTGCGATATGTCTTATCCCAGTATAAATGTCTGTTTGGCATAGCTCAAAAGTAGACATGCACATTGTAACTGTCTAAAACAAGGCAAGATGAATGTAGCTGGAGTTTCCCACTTAGTTTCATCTTAACTGTGAAGCAAGGATGCTACTAGAAAGTGAGGTTGCATCTGTATTCTGTTTTCTGAGGAAATACTGCTTAAAGAAATGAAACATACAGAGTGTATTCTTTTAACAATATGTTGTGGTTTAACCCGGCAGGCAGCTAAACACCACACAGCCGCTCATTCACCCCCCCACCCCCCAGTGGGATGGGGGAGAGAATCGGAAGGACAAAAGCAAGAAAACTCGTGGGTTGAGATTAGAACAGTTTAATAACTAAAGAAAAATAATAGATATAATAATAATAATAGTATTGATAATAACAATAATATTGTAATGAAAAGGAAAACAACGAGAGAGAGAGAAAGAAAACAAAACAAAACACAAAAAAAACCCCAGGTGATACACCCGCTCACCACCCGCCGACTGACAGCCAGCCAGTCCCCGAGCAGTGATTCCCCCCGGCCAGCTCCCTACCATTAATATACTGAGCATGACGTTATATGGTATGGAATAGCCCTTTGGCCAATTTGGATCAACAGTTTTAGCTGTGTCCCCCCCGCCTTCCAGCTTCTTGTGCACCTGTCAGGGCATGGGAGGCTGGAAAAGTCCTTGACTAGTGCAAGCACTGCCCAGCAACAACCAAAACATCTCTGCATTATCAGCACCGTTCCTAGCACAAATCCAAAAAATAGCCCCATACCAGCCACCATAAAAAGAATTAACTCTATCCCAGCCAAAACCAGCACACAACATCAGTACCTGTAGCTTGTTCAAACAAGGTATACTTCCACATTTTTGTAAGTGGTTTTGGTTCGTGCAAAGCATAGACGAAGAACCTGCACGGGATGTTTTTGAATGCAGGTCTACATTTATTTACTTTAGTAAAGAGGAATAAAGATGTCTGAGGTGATAACATAAGAGTCACCTATGGTTTTCACGACTATATAAATATTACTGTTGTGCCAAATATGCAGTGGAGAGGTCAATAACCTCCAAAGCAGTAAGCTAATACAGCTTAATAGTCTAAGATAGAGTGACATTTTTTATGCTGATGTTATGTCATGCTCTCTGATCCACTGTGTTGCTTGCACTGTTGGTAAAAGTGAAAATTATTTCTTATCTCATTCATCTAAAGTTTGTTTCTGTGAGGATGTTTAAGCAAGCATCATTAGTGAGGCATGAGGTGTGAATAACTGTAAAGCAGTGTGTTTTTACACGGTAGATGGCAGGATTTCCAGATGTAAAAAGATCGTATTGTCCAAATGTCATAGAATCATGGAATATCTCAAGTTGGAAGGGACCCATAAGGGTCATCGAGTCCAACTCCTTGCTCCTCGCAGGACTACCTAAAACAAAACCATAGGACTAACAGCGTTGTCCAGACGCTCCTTGAACTCTGACAGGCTTGGTGCTGTGACCACTTCCCTGGGGAGCCTGTTCCACTGACCGACCACCCTAATTTTTCCTTAGATACAGACAACGCAGCCATAACTGTATGAGCGGAGGTGACTTTCCACAATCATTTTTCAGTTCTGTCAGTTTTCTTCAGAGCCTTATAGAAAGTAATCGGAGGTTAACCCCTTTTAATGTGTGAAGCTAAGCAGAACATTCTTACCCTGCCAGAAATTGTTAAAGTATATGGGGGACTTTCATGACCTTCTCTGATTATAAACTGAAGATCATTACCATTTTTTGTGTCCCATACAGCTAACTGAGAGGGAAACTCCAGATACATTCCAATTGGGAACAGGGTCCTAAAAGGGAAAGGTGGTGGGAAAGGAGTGTTAATGTACCAAAAGTTGAGAGGTACCATTACAATGCAGCTAATGTAGCAAATAGTGAAATTAATATTTCTAAGAAAGCTTCCATCCAGTAACAATGGAAAAATCTCTTGAAATTTTTTTTTGTGCCATGAAAAGAAGACTGATGCATATGATTGATTCTCTTATAACTTATTTGAAAGATCTTCTCAGTCCGATTTATAAAATGCGCCACATTCTTTGAGTTGGGATGGGACCCTGAGTGTTAATTAATGGCACTGCATCTTGTTTAGAAACACCCTGGGAGGACAGCTCCCTTACCTTTTATTTATACGTTCCTGTTTTTTCTCATTGTCCTATCTTGCCTTCATGGCTTTAATGAAACACTTGGGTGCCCAGTAGAGATAATAAAATGCATGACATTTGCAAATGCCAATTTAATAAACAACTCCGGAGACCCCGTGTATTGCCATTGGCTTGACTGAACAGTAGAAGAATGAAAAGCAACTGCTCCTTTCCAGTTACAGCTTATGAACCGTTATAACCTATGAACAGCGGATACACTGTTCTGCTGACTGTCAGGAAATACAGCGTACCTAGCTAGACAGTCTCCTTCTTCACCATAATTCCTGTTGATTAATCTTACAGAAACATACATTTAAAGTTCACCTGTCTTCTGCAATTACTTCTTCCAAGTACTGTAGGTTTTTTCATTTGGCTTTCATAAATCTTAATTTTAAATACAGGGATCTTTTTGGCAGCTAAGTTTTTGTTTATTTTCATTAAAAAGAAAATTGCAGTTTTCTTCTATTCCTAAATCTACTTTTCCTTATTTTTTCTTGTATCTCTATGACAGCACCAGAGCAAGTTTTGTCTTCTCCAGCCTGGGCTGCTCAGGAGTAGGCGTAAGAAGGACAGTCACTTCTGCAGGTTGTAAGAAAGAGACCCAGCTTCTCTGGGTGCATTAATGCCATTCCTTGGTCTGCAAATGTGATTCTAACTTCCTAGAGTAAACCACTACAGACTGAAGAGCCAAAGCTGCTGATCAGGATAAACACTATGTTATCGTATTTTTGATAGACAATACTGCAAATCACAGACCTTTTACAGGACAGTTGCTGTTGAATACCTAGAGAGGCAAGAGGAACTGTTGGAGTGATGAGGGAAAAGGCATTTCCATGGCATCCTTCTGATGGATATACTGCAGTGTTGCTGTCAATGATGTGAACTTGCTGGAAGAGGGATGTGAGGTGTAACATAGCTTTTGCAGTTTAACATTCAGGAATGTCTGCCAGGTAGTGGAGAAATAAATGTGAATGAAACACTGGAGAGCAGCAAGCATGAAGGAACATGCAGGAACCTGTCGTTCAGCACAAGGGAGTAGAAAAAATCATAAGGCACGGAACTAATGTTGGAAACAAAGCAAACAAACTTAGGGAAATAATGCATAACTGAAGTGCCAAAAAACCCAGGGATGATCTCGGATACCATTTCCCTTCATGCTGCTGTAAAAATATTATTCTAATCAAGCCCCTGACATCCTTTTAAAGCACAAAAGGTAACTGTCATTATCCATAATTCACACAGAGAGAAACCAAACAGAGGGATTCAGTGACCCAGGACAGCAGCAGAGGACATTGGCAGGGCGGGACAGGATTATAACTCAGAATTCTTGGGTTCCCAACAGATCATACCCTCTTATGCCTGAAAAACAAAAGAGAGGAGGATTGGAAAAGACTGCTGGAGATAGTGGTGGGCATTTCCTAACACTGAGTGCCTGTTTTAGGAGACTTACTCATGTTCTTTTAGCATAGTTTCCTGTTGACAGCTGTGTTTCTGTTCAATCTAACACTCTCTTTGAGACTATATCAGAGCTAGATAATGAAGAAGCAAGAGGAAGAAGACACAGACCCTGCTTTTGCTGTTGTATTAATGATAGTCCGTTAGCTTCACAGAATTTCACCATACCATTCAACTTCCCAGGTTGGACTGAATCTTGGAACAAGCAAGTTCAATGCCATTGACCTCACAGGCTTCACAGCCAAAAAAAAATGTCAGGATTTTCCCCCTACATCTAGAAAAAATGGTACTTCATGAGAATATGTGTTGGTGGAAATGGGGATAAATTTTACTAAGATGGCTCTGGCTAAATCCAGAAAGGAAGTTTGTTAAAAAAAAAAGAAAAATGATGATGTCATGTTAATTATATCTAATGTTCTGTCTTTGAAAATGTCCAGCGTCCCACTGCTGTGGTGCAAGGAAAATTTGGGGAAATAACAAATTTTCCAGGTACCTGCCATGAGTATACTGAGTCAAACAGTAAATTCAGGGAAAAAATGCAAATTCTGTATCTTAGACTCCCGACTCTGATCTATAAACTGCCCCCCCTAAGAGCGCTTTTGACTTTTATTGATCATCCAAGTTAGCTGATGCAGGTTTTTTTTTTTTTATTTGATTAAGCAGTTACTTTCCATTCTGTCTGTTAAGTGTGGTGGCCTGTTTCCGTCGTATGGCAGGCTTTGGGGTTCCCTTGCAATATCTATTAATGAAAAGGGAAAACAGGAACACAGAACTCTATAAG
The DNA here is from genome assembly GCA_013389945.1 of Fregata magnificens. Classification (NCBI taxonomy): domain Eukaryota; kingdom Metazoa; phylum Chordata; class Aves; order Suliformes; family Fregatidae; genus Fregata; species Fregata magnificens. Next base: position 28,362 of record WAAD01018403.1, on the reverse strand, counting down.
TTTTCCATATTAGCAAAATCCATCAGTTCATGGAGAGTAAGCAGAACTGTCTGGAATAGATCAAGTCTAAGCAGACTAATTTACATGTATGTTTTGTAGCATTTTGCAGCATTTCTCTTTAGAAAAGCAAACAGCTTTCTGTTGCCTCTGGAATGAATGTAATGATTATGCTCAAGAGTTGAAAAGCCTGCGTAATTAAATTGCATCCAATTTGAATGTTTTCTTATATGATGAGCTGCATCTTATGGAGCTGGCATGAAGAAGCTGTCAGCAAAGTAGGTTCTAACTGGTTCCTTACTTCAAAAGAAGAGGAAAAACTCTGCAGAGGAAGTTCCCTTTAAATTAAAAAAAGCAATGAAATATGGGTGTCCCCTGGTACCCTTCCAAAAAGATTTCCTTGTGTACAGATAACACCTCAGGGCAGCAGAGTGTGCAGCAAACCAAAGCAGAATCTTAGCTAATAAGAGTAACTATTTGAGGCTTCAAAACAAGAGCTTTTGGTGTATCTAAATGTTTGTTTTATGGGGAAAGAACTGGGAACCAGTGATACAGATCTTAGAAGCACTAGAAAATATGACAGTGTTTTGGGGAGAAGCTAAGTAGCCTGGCTGGAAATGCTGCAGCTGCCTACTAGGAGCTGATTATGGCAATGCATCTCTTGGGATCCCAGTGAAGTGTCATTCAACCTCAGGACAACGCTGAATCAGAAGACAATATAAGACGTTCTGCAAAACTGCTGGAAATCTCACCCCTCTAAAGTGGATCTGCACTGTCATGGTTTCACCCCAGCCGGCAACTAAGTGCCACACAGCTGCTCGCTCACTCCCCAGTGGGATGGGGGAGAGAATCAGAAGAGTAAAAGTGAGAAAACTTGTGGGTTGAGATAAAGACAGTTTAATAGGTAAAGCAAAAGCCACACACACAAGCAAAGGAAAAGAAGGAACTCATTCACTACTTCCCATCGGCAAGCAGGTGTTCAGCCACGTCCAGGAAAGCTGGGGTCCACCACGTTTAACAGTTACTTGGGAAGACAAATGCCATCAACACTGTTTCCAGCACAAATCCAAAACATAGCCCCATACTAGCTACTATGAAGAAAATTAACTCTACCCCAGCCAAAACCAGCACATTCTCCACCCCTTATTCCATACTATTTACGTCATGCTCAGGTCCCACACTAGCCAATACATCCTCGTTAACCACCACCCCCCTTCCCATCCTTTCATACAATACACACATATCATTCCCTTAGTCTATGGACCACCCCTGTGAAATGTCTGTAAAATGTCCATAAATGTCCACAAATGTCCATTGAGTTAATTTAGTCCATGACTTTGGGCTCCATCTCTTATGGTGGTCACTCAGGACAGGAGAGGTGGTGTGTTGCGCGGAGTTACTGGGCACCAAAGCCAGCTCAGGTCAGGTCACTGCTGCACTTGCACTGCTTCTTGTAAGGCTTCTCCTCCGTTGGTTCAGGTGGTTCCTGCTATAGTAATTCCTATGACATGCAACTCAAACCATGGGTTAGAACAATTTAAGGATATTTCCATTACAGTCTCCACCCCTGGTCCCTTTGGGCCAGGTTATTGGGTTTAACGTTGGAATGAACTCCTCTCCTTGCTCCTTGCCTGGCTAGCAACAAGGGATTCCTGCTATAGTAATTCCCATAACGTGCCACTCAAATCATGGCTTACAACAATTTAAAGGTATTTCCATTACAATCTCCACCCCTCGCCCCTTTGGACCAGACCATCGGGTTTAACATCGCAATGAACTCCTCCCCTCGCCCCTGCTCTGGCTTGGACTTATCTACAGACTGCAGTCCCTTAGGGGTTTGTCTGCTCCAAGTGGAGCCTTATCTATGTGCCACAGTCTCTCCAGGGGTATACCTGCTGCGGCATAGACTTATCCACAGCCACAGTTGCTTCGAGAGGCACCTGTTCCAGTGTGGCCTTCTCCATGGGCCACAATGCCTTCGGAGATATACCTGCTCCAGCATGGCCTTACCCATAGCTGCAGTCCCTCCAGGGGAGTACCTGCTCTGTTGTGGGCTTATCGATGGCCACATGCTTTGAGGTGCTCCAGAATGACCTCATGCACAGCCACTGAAGCTTCAAGGTGTACCTGCTGCAGCATGGACTTATTCACAGCCACAGATGCTTCGAGGTGTGCCTTCTCCAGCACGGACTTATCCTCAGGCCACAATCCCTTCAGAAGTATACCTGCTGCAGCACAGGCATAACCACAGCCACAGATGCTTCGAGATGTACCTGCTCTGGCATGGGTTTATCCAAGGCCACAGACGCTTTGGGGTGTCCTGCTCCGGCATGGACTCATCCACAGGTCACAGTCCCTTTGACTTGAGTTCACACTGGAGTTCCAGCTTGTCCAGTACAACAGCACAGAAGCAGCAGCGATGCCCTGGCCATCTGCCAGCCCAGGCACATTGCCATTGCTGTTATCAAAATGTTCCCAGGCACAGCAGAGTAAGATGATCAGCAGTACAGCAGCACAGCAAGCAGTGAAAGCAAAAAGCAGCCACTAACGAGCACTGGACTCTAATATACAGTAAGGCGAGCAAGCCCCATGGCAAGCACGGGAGCCTGCCGATTAATAGCTAAACAGCAATAACAATTATAAATTTGATCTTGCACATTCCAATCAAATCTGTTGTTATCTCAAACGCTTTGAGCCCCACACTGAGCACCAAAAAGGACTGTCATGGTTTAAGAGTTTAGCTCGCAACTAAGCACCACACAGCCACTCGCTCACTCCCCCCCAGCAGGATGGGAGAGAGAATTGGAAGAGTAAAAGTGAGAAAACTTGTGGGTTGAGATAAAGACAGTTTAATAGGTAAAGCAAAAGCCACGTGCGCAAGCAAAGCAAAACAAGGAATTCATTCACTGCTTCCCATGGGCAGGCAGGTGTTCAGCCATCTCCAGGAAAGCAGGGCTCCATCACGCATCATGGTTACTTGGGAAGACAATCATCATCACTCTGAACGTCCCCTCCTTCCTTCTTCTTCCCCCAGCTTTATACGCTGAGCATGACATCATATGGTGTGGAATATCCCTTTGGTCAGTCAGGGTCAGCTGTCCCAGCCGTGTCCCCTCCCAGCTTCTCGTGCACCCCCAGCCTCCTCGCTGGTGGGGTGGTGTGAGAGGCAGAAAAGGCCTTGACTCTTGTAAGTGCTGCTCAACAATAAGAAAAACATCTCTGTATTATCAACACTGTTTTCAGCACAAATCCAAAACATAGCCCCATACTAACTATTATGGAAAAAATTAACACTATCCCAGCCAAATCCAGCACATGCACACATGCTCCAGTGCCCACAAACAAACAAACAGAAGGGAGAAAAATGCAAGAGATGAATAAGAATTCAAAGTTCACCCTCAGTTTTATTTGACTGTCAATGAAGAAGCTGTGCAAGACGGCCCTCTGCAAGGTGGTTGAGGCAGTTCCTCAGCTCAGAAGCTGGGAAAGACTGTTCTCATGTTTATGAAACACATAATGAGCACCTTAATGAAGCACAATGTATTCTTCAGCTGGGATGAGAGCACAGTTTGTGAATAGTTAGCATCAAAACAAGGGTAGGAAACATTCCCAAAAGCCCTAGGATCTGTTCAGCACTGACAGTGTTAAAAGCTGTTGATGCAAGCAATGTGCTGGTTTTGACAAAGTCTGCTTAGGACATCACAAATTACAGTCTGTAGCATGCATTGATTCCTATTTCTAGCTTCCCCACCAAATCAAATGAACTGTAATTAGGAATTGTTTTTAGCTGCTCACTGTTCCTCTGCTAAGAAAACTTAAAATGGTTTTATACATTTGTATGAAGCTACCGCTTGTGTGATCTCAAGGGCTAAGTAGAGGTGGACGTGTGAAGGGAAAACGAAGTTACTCCCAACCCCAGACGTGCTCTGCATTTTGCATTAAGGTTCCAGCTTGTTTAAAATTTTGAAACAAGCAACAGTTTCATTTTAATCTTTGTCTGTCACCCCTGAAACATGGCGGTAACATGAGTTCCAGTTACACTGGTGAGAATCTATGGAGCAGCTTAAGAGACTGTATAATTTGATTAGTCTGGGACTTAGGACAATCACCACATTCACATACTTTCTCATAATTCTTTTCTAATTTCTACTAGTTCTCAATGGCTATGTTAAAATAAAAGTATAAGATCAATTCAAAATTGCTATTCCAGAAGAGCAGCTGGCACACAAATCATCATTATGTCGCATCATCCAATTGGTTCATCGTGCTTAATATACCCTGCATTGCAGTGCCTTTTATCAGCTGTTTCAAAAGCAAACTATACTGTTCCTGTGTTTGAGTATACAACACTGTGTCCAGAGGAAATTCTGTCCAGGATTCTGCTTCTCTCCAGTATTCATATTCAAAACAAAATGATTCTCCAAAGGAGACAATATGAGATGAGAAGGACATGTATCATGACTTTATTATTTTAATGTGTTATGAGCTTGTGAGGGGAAAGCTATTGAAATATGCTTTACTAAGATCTAGATGTTCAGTTTAAAATTTCAGTAGTGCTGTTATGGCTACACAGTGAACACCTGGAAAGAGAAAAAACCAGGGATGAAAATGGGATGATGCTGTCTTTACTCCCAACTTGCTCAGAAGGACACAAGGCTCAATAGGGTTTGCCCATGGTATCTCTGTAGTGGGCAAAAACTGAAAGAAGGTTTTATATTAATTACTTTGTTTGGATCAGAATGTGCTTTTCAAGAAAATCTCTAGATTGACCCTGTTTACCTTGATTTAGTTCATATCCTGGAACAATGCAAGTGTGCAAACTGGATTCCTTTCAAGTGAAACTAAAGTAAAGGATACCCAACCGCTCACTGTTAATGTGCCTTCAACTCAGATGAACAGTTTAAGCTAGTCTGAAGGAGCCCCTTCTGAAATGGATATAGTGGGGTTGTCAAGTACTCGGTATCAACTGTCTCTCTCCAGGTCCTCTCCTACTGTACTGCATTGCTTGCTAATGAAGCCACAGTCACAGACCTTGTCAGGGAATGGCCAAGACTGAGGAAAAAGAAAAAGAAGCAACCACTGCAGCCTTCCTAAAGTTCCTTAGGATTTCAAAATCCATAATGCACTTGGTAGAAATAAATTCACCCCAAAAAATTAAAAGCGTGAGATATTAAACAACATGAATCTTGTGTGTTTGAGGTGGAAGGCTGGATAGCTGTTCAGTTCTGCAAGAGTGAAAAGGCATTTTGAGATGACTGAAAGGGTTAATGTTGGGAGTGTGAACTAAAAGAAACCAAACCAAATAACTAAAAATAATTTCACAGTCCAGTTATAGCACAAACTGTGCATGTCAATAGGTTGTAAGTCTAATACGGCTGAGCATGGCTTCTCCCTGCCAGATATGCCTACTGGTCATCAAGAGGAAATCCCATTAAAAACACTTATTTGTATGGGGAACTGAGTTCCTCAGACAAAATCGAACTGAAGAAAGTTTTGCAGATATAGCAAAAGATATGTTAGACAGCATTTGTTTGAACTCAAAGAGATCACACCATCTGTGCCAAATGCTGTCCACCCACAGACTGTGTCAGTCACAGGGGTTCAAAGATTGTCAGCATAAGGTGATCTATAAGGAGATAAAAGCTGCTTTTGGTATGGATGTTACAATGGTCTTTCTGTCCTTGGGCTTCTTTAGTAATCAGCAACAACTTGAAAAGGGTGAAACAGTTAAGAGTAAATGAGAGAGTGACTGGTGCCTGGGCCTGAGCTGTGTCTGATCTCCAAGAAAAAAAGTTTACTCATTATCCTTAGGAACACAAAATATTTCAGTGTGATTACCTTAAGGAATAGGCCGATCAGAAGTCCACTCTCATATGGGACTTCTCATATGGGAGTTCAAAATGACACCTCTAAGATTTGTTGATGTAGGAGCTACATGACAGAGATGGGTCAGGCTAATGCTGGGAAGACTATGATTTTCTGTCATATTTACACTGAATTTTAGCAAAGTCTGAAGGATTACAAGTCACAAATAACATACAGGGGCTTTGTTGGGACTATATTTCCTTCAAAGTAGGTTAGCGGTTTGTTTATTTTTAAGTATAGAGAAAAGTGGTCTTCATCTCACATTTGCATCTGACCTTGTTATCACAGATTTCCTCTGTAGCTCGGTATAGGAATGGACATTCTTCAGGATATCATTTTAGGCATATATTTTAAGATAAGAATGTAATTCTCCTTAGAGTTTGCGACTGGTGGATAATACAGGCACTCCAGTAGGCACCGGGGAGCAAGATGCATAAGCACCCAAGTTGGCTTTACACAGAATCAGGTCTTACTTGCTAGCTTGGTTGTAGCATCTTGTGAATATAAATGCACTGCTTAACTTTGGACCTGAGTTAAGACTTAACAATATGCCCTCTGCAGGCTACTAGCTCAAGCACAGCATTGCATTAACAACGATGTGGCTATTGGACCAGAACCAGTGCCACACCTCACTCCATCTTCTTTAAAGACTTACTTTTGTGAAAAGTGGTAGGTAGTTGGAGGTAGCTCATTTTGGTCCCCTCCCATCTTCTCAGGGCATAGTTTGAACCACTGATGAACCCAGACCGTCTGTGGAAAGAGGCAGATGTCTCTACCCCATTGGACTTACATATGCTTCTTCCCTTCATCGGTGCCAGACTTCTAGTAAGAAACCTAAAATCATTGTTTTATAGCTCTTTATGAGTGCCTTTCTTCACTTAATCTTCATGGCCATGCAAGTTTGTACTGAATTCCCGTTGCGCAGAAGAAAGGCAGGATGTAATTCAATGGTATCTTGATCTTCTAGGGCCCGTTTCATTTTCCTGCAACTTCCTCTCCACATCTCCCAAGGAAGGTGCTAATAATTCATATACTATTATCAGTGGGTATTGTATATTTAATATTTTATGAGCTGAGATAAAAGGTATTAGCTCTTTGAATTTTAGCTCTTTATCCTGTGGAGAGGGTCAGGGGACTTGCTTTGGCACTCTGGCACTTGTCAGCTGCTTATGATTATCTGCATCAACTCTCAGATTTGTAGCTCAAACATTTTGCCACAGACCCTTTCAGGCACTGTGCTTATCAGAGTCTTGTAATGCTCCGTACCCTATCTGTTGCTCCCACTTTACCTTTCTCTTTCCTTTCACCAACTGGGCACACAGTTTTGCTTGTCTCCTTCCAGCCCACCACATTCCTGTGGTGTCACCTCTTTCCATTCTTTTCTCCTGCTCCGCCCCTCTGCTCACCTCCCATGGTCATCTTAGTTCACTTCCCTCTTCCCTGTCACTCTTTGTTGTCTGCTACACCTTCCCACTTACTAAAAAAGGGGTTTTTGGGGGAAGATGAAATGGCTGTAGGCTTATATGTTGCTTTAGGTGATGTTTCAATACTGTGAGACTAGTGTCTGTTGACATATGCAGTTTTCCTCGCCCCCCAAATTAGCACCCCATTCTGCTTAAAGTCAGGAGATAAGATTACAAAACACACACACACACGTGCACGCGCACGCACGCACACGCTTCCTATAGACATTTAAGATTTTTCTTTACATACACACACTCTTATTTTTTATCTTTTTTCTTTCTGGAATACAACTTTGCTATTCAAATACATTCCCAACCAAAGACAAGAAATGTGCTAATAAAAAAAAAAGTAGATTCTCATTTGATCACTTAGCTGTAGGAGCGGGACTTTAAGACAATGCCCGCTATCATAAAAATTATGATAAGATTTTGAAATCTGGCAATGTAGTTAAAGTATTGAGCAAATGTAACTACTTGTTCATTTTTTTTTTCTTTGCTTAGGGAAATGGGGTGAGTATAATTGAAATAGTTCACAAATTTAAGATGGAGAGAAATTTCATACTGAGACATAAGGTTTAGCTCCGATTGCCCTGTGTGCATCTTGAAAATATGTCTTGAATATGAAGTGACCACTGCTCCTCTTGCCATGTTACTGTGACATGCAGATAGAGCACTTCCTAGCGACACGGCAACACTTCATGCAAAGATTAAAAATATTTTTCTTATGAAAGGGACTTTGATGTTTGGATGCTATCTTTATAACTATTCATCAGCTTCTCTTCATACTGATTACACTTTTTAGTTAATATATACAAAAATTGTTTCCAGGCAAGTACTAATTAAAGCTATCTTTATGGACAAATAGGAGAACAGAAAGAAAAAAAGTTTGAGTATAGAGTTTTGCTTTTAACCCTTTCATACACAGCTGGGAAATGGCTTCAGGGTTTCATAAGTAAAATTTAATAACAATTCTTTGTACTGCTTTATCGTCTGAGCAGTACAACTGATATATATAAACTGATTACAATACCTTAATAATGTAAGTAAATCAGAATTAATATCCCTATTTAAGTGGGGGAGAAACAGCTAAGACCACAGAAAGTCAGGGGAAGTGTCAAAACTCAAAAAATTCTGGGTTCACACAGTCACTGTGTCCCACTGCACTGAGGTGCCTATAACCTCATCACACCTTCATCACAAAAAACATGGTGTCAGTTGTTTCAGGCACACATTCTGTTCTTTAGAGTTTGGAATGAACGAGGTTCTGAAGCCAGTTCCTAAACCACATAAGTTGATGTATTTTTCTGACATCAACGAAATCATAACACAAATCTGAAATACTGAAAGTGATGCCACTCACTTCATTCAAAACAGGAATGGGTCTAAAATTAAATTGTCAGTGCTGTTCAAAGCAGAAATTATGCTTGGTTTAGATAATTTAATGTCTCACTCTTTTGTAATTCCCTTTTCAGTTTTTAGCCTGATTTTGTAAGGAAATGTAACTTACAAGATTATGGTGTATGTCTGTGTGTGTATGATCTGGACAACTCTTAAACTATGGATGAAATTCCTTCAAGCTGACAGATGGGCAGAGTGTCCTACAGTTATGAAAATAGGAACTCCAGTAGAGAATAGAGAGACCTTTGTTTTCTTATGGGAGAAAGGCTAAAAAAAGCCCTCACCTCCTTTATTTTCTCATCAGAGAATCAATATATGCTTTGCTATATCATTTGTTCACAATTTTACTCCAGAGTGTTTTTTCCACATCACTTGTTTATCCTACGCCTGTCAGCCCTTGCATGGGTACACATAAATATGATTCAACACACTATCTTTATTCATCAATGAGCACATCCTTAGGTCACACTGAGTTTACTAGGACTTACTCACAGGGTACCTTGAATTAGGTGGGAGTAAAAAGGATACAAAAAGAAGGGGGCTATTTGCCTCTTCGTTGTGCTCCTGAGCGACATGAAATTCAGGTTGGCAATGGCTTCGCTCCAAAGCTACGCAGGAGGATGGCTTGTTAGGGTGAGACTGCCAGACTTGTTTTCAACGAGTTAATGTGGGCACTCAAACTGATTTCAGCCACGGCAGCAGCCAGGTTTACCCTGTATGTGGGTGACTTCTTGATGCCATGGCTGAATTGCTTTGGACAAATTGATTTGGACTATCAAACTTACCTGGAACAGGCCAGTCCTACAAGACTTGGGCAGCCTGGTTTTTTTTCAGACGCATTGTTATGGTTGACTGTGAGTTTGCCTTGTTTTTATACTGTTGCTTGTACACAGATCAGTAAATAACCCACAGTGGGCAGTTTGTTACTGCAAGTCGACAGAGAACCTTGAAATGAGACACCTGAATTTAAATGCTGCCAATGTTTCAAGGCTTGTGGGTATTCACTAGAGATAAAACTGAAATACACATAAAATATAACCCCTTTGCAATTCCCCATTCTTGAGTGGAAAACGATAATTATAATGAAGAGCTTGGTCTTTAATTCAGCCATATACCTAAACCCCAAATCAAGAAAAATCTTAAAAGAACTTAGTCTTGATCCAGACTGTCTGAATTGCCTGAAGGCTAAGCATGCGTTTAAGGATATTGTTACAATGGAATGACAGAATGCAGCAGGATTGGGCCAATATTTCTCCAGACTACAAATGTAAGACTCATCTTGGCTAGGTCATGATGTAAAAATGAAACCTCAACAAGTTTTGCTAACCAAATGAGATGAAACTGGAAAGTGGAAACAGAACCCAGCTATATTTAGTATGTGTCGACATGTTATGAATCTGTGAGAAATGCCAGCACATGCTAGGACTGTGTGTGGTCACATGAAATAGACGATGCACTTTGAATAATTTCTTTAACTTACAAAAAATGATTAAATGGTGGATGATTATGATTTGATTATATTTTTTATTTGAGGTATCGACTATTGCTTTAAATTATTGAAGAAATAAACAATCAGCTGAAAGCCTTTAACATACTCAGCACTACTTCTATATCTACCCTTTCTACTTTTTCCTTTGTTATGGAAAATGAATCTTTTGGCTTTCACTGGACACACTAACAAAATGAACTTAATGATTTCTTTCATTTTTAGCCTTATGATCTTTCTGCCAATATTAAGGTAACTGAAGACATGTATGATTCACTTATTACCATAGGCATAATTTTAAATATTTTTCTTCCTCAGCCAATAACCATCTCCTTTCTATTTGGGTCTATGTGAACAACTCTTACGAATATCTAAATGCAATCACTAATATGTTTGGGTTGATACAATTATCCTGAGGAAAAATACATCTGATTTTGGCAATGGGCTTGGAGCTAAATCCTTAGAGATATACAAAACTCTTGAATAATCCCATTTGTCAATATACTCTTATCCTGGGTTAAATTCATCCTAATCCAGCCAAGGACACAGCACTTTTGAAGTCCCTCAGCTCTTCAAAATAGGGCTTTGATGAGACAGAATTCATATGCAGAGCTTGTGTTGGCTCTGTGTACATAGAAATATCTGTCTGGTAGGCAGAAGAGCCTGTGCTACTTTAATGTTTTCTGCTTGGAGTTCACACGGTCATGAGGACCTGTATAGAAGCACCCTTACAGTAAGCCATACTATCATTATTTATTAGCCAGACCTTCAAGTAAAACATCAAATGCTGTGATGTGGCCAATGAAATTGCAGCAGGAGAGGCCTGGCTCTTTTATTATGTTTCTTCATACAGTCTATCAAATTTTCAGTGGCAAAACAAATAATTTACATTATTTCAGATGCAAATGCCTTCATTTGGATGTGTGATTGTAAATCTGGAGGCAGTCTATTTGCATGTTGACAGTTAATCTCATCTTTAAACGCTTTACTAAACTGAGAATTCTGTGGAACTAAAATCCATCAGTATTTGCTGTCCTCTGAATATGTAGCTGTCCTATACATGTCCTGTACTTACTGAATGGACTGACACTGAATCATGGCGAATGTGTTATGTGGAATTGTACAACATCAATACACACATCTTGCTTAAACTGGAAAGATCATTTAATTATAATCTTTTCCTGAGGTGAGCATGGACTTTTGTGTAGGGTGTGATTTAAATATTTGCCTCATTTGCTGTAAAGACTACGACTCAACATAAATTGTTGCTGGTAGCTTTTCCCTTCCCTTTTATATATATATTTTTTAAAAAAGTCTTTCCACATTAACCAATAGTTATTTAAGAAAATAATTGCACCTTTGTTATACTCATATTAAAGCAACATCTCAGCAAGAGAGCTCTGATGGACTGTTGTCTTTGTTAATTGTGTTCACAAGCACTGCGGCCTTCAAAATTTTCTGGGCATTTTCCCATATGTCTAAAAACCATACAGGTCGATATCTGCCTATAAGTAAGTGGCTGAGATGGTTGAAACAAATTATTTAGCCCTTTTCAAAGTCATAGATGGCTGTAGGGTAAACAGCCTATGAATTAAGAGGTCAAAGGGAAGACACAGAACCTGCAAGGATCAATTACGTCATTTCTTTCCTGTAATGTGCCACTTCTCTTCAGCTGAGATGTTAAGATGAATGAGAATTGTAAAAACAAATAATTTTATTTGCAGGGCACATTAGCCTATTTTTTTTTTGCTAGTTTTCTGCAATACAATTTTTTCTCTGGGGTATGGTGAAGTATAGTAAATGCTTTTTTATATCTGAAATTGTACATCATCTCATTAGGGTCAGTGAAAGGACCATGGCAATTTGTTCTCTGACATTTTCTATTCTGGTCTCTCCTGATTTTTAAGTATTTCAGCACTGCATAGTTAGCTTGTAAAGAAGACATCCTGTGACTCCTATTACTGATGGCTTTTCTTAAATCTATTCCAAAGCTGTAGTGGAAACATGACTCTTAGCTAGGTTGAACATGTGATAATTTGAAAAAAATCAGCAAGAAGCTGAGCAAATACCAATGTAAAGTTAATTTTAAGATTAGATTAAATATTTTAATGTCAATTATAAGTTATATGATTTGGAAAATGTCCTTTTATTAGCTTAAATCTAAGACTTTAATGTATTTTGTTTCCAGATTGTCCCTACATAAATGATTCTTTAATTTAATAAATTTTTTTACATTAGTACACCTGCCTGTCACCAGCCTGAATTCTGTGCAGGTTGGTTATATTTTCATATGAGCAATTATTATTGATACCACTGTGGTAATGAAAAATCAAATGGCCCTTCATTGTATACAACACTTAATGGAAACAGATGACGTTCAAGCTAGTGAAAATGCTGAGACCTACAAGGGTGCAGAGAGAGTCTGAAAGCTGAACAGTTTATCCTTGCAAGGGAAAGAAGGTTATTACTGTAAGAAATTATAGCTTTCCTTTCATTCTCTCTACTGATCCAGCTCCTATTGAAATCAAAGGAAAGGCTCCTGTTGGCTTCAGTGAGAGCAGACTGGAGCTTTGTAATACCTGTGAGTCTCTGAAATAGAATAAATCTTCCTCTCTCGTTACTTTAGAGCTGGCTAATTCATAAGTGCTGAGTTCTGCTGTCATCTTCCACACTGTGCAATCCAAAATATCACCAAAGCAATTGTACTAGCTCCTCCAAGCTCAGTCTCTCAAGTGAAATTGGTGCTATGGGCGAGATGCCAGGTGGGGATGCAATGGATAGGACAAGATTTATCATGCTTCTTAGTGTAATTCAAGGCACAGCTACCAAGAACTGGAGGAAGCAGACAGAGTGAACTGAGGGCAGGCTAAGTAACAAGTCCATTTTTTGTGAAATTAAAGACATGAATTGGAATAAAAATAAGAACCAGAGTGTGGATAGATTATTGCTGATGAGTAAGGAAAAAAATAAGAAAAATGGTTAGTATGTGCTCATCTTTAAATAGAGAAACTACTCCTTGCTATTTCCAGTACAGCACTTAAAAATACACACTGTATGTTCAATCAGTTCCAGCTGGAGTAAATGGATTTATTCTCAGGTTTGGAAACCTAACCTGATGCCTAGTGCTTTGTTGAATCAGGAGCTAAAAAGGAAACATTTTCAGGACAATAAGACTCAAAGATTTCTTAGAAGAAAAATAGAACATTGCAAATTACCATATAAAATCTAGTTATTTAGAATAAGGAGCAGTAACGTGAATCACTGGGGGAGAAGCAATGATTACAACCCTCCAACCTAATGCAACAACGCAACAGTAATTCCGCACTGAATTTTAATTCACTGAGAAAAGACATGTGGAGTGGGGCATATAAGTTATTCACTAGAATTTCTGCGTGCATATTATTTCTGTATTACATTGTCAACTACTCTATAGTGCTTACTGTAAAAAGTGGGCTCCATTACTTCCTCTTAAGTGTCCCTCAAAACACACATGGATCAGTAGGTTTTAACAAATGTATCTATTTTGATGGAAATACATTTTGTGCAAAGGTGCGTTCAAGCAATATTAGCTAGGCCGATATCCAGATGGACACTCTGGATGCCTTGCAGCCATATCACAAAATAAATGTCTAATGTAATCAATGTATTGCAGTATAATGAATATCAGTCAGCTTTCCCCTCACCTCCTCCCCAGTTACTGAGTCTCTCTCCTTCTCCTCAACAGAAGGAAACCGGAGCCTGTAGGCTGCCCAGAAACTCTGGTATAATCCAAGCAGGTTTCCTAATTTGTCTGTCTGGTGAATGAGTTCTGGGTTCCTTGTTTTTCCCTTGAGGATAGAACCGTTCCTTCTTTTTCCATGTAATCTGTTTGTAAGGCCACGTGTGTATTTATGGGGTTGTTTGCATCAAGCACGTTAAGATAACCTCTTTATATGTAAAAGCAAATCAAGAAACATCATATTTGATAATTTGGTAAATCTTATTAGGTTTATATAAATATAAAAGATGATGATACTTTTCGTGAGGTATATCTACTGAAGAAAATACCACCTTACTTTTCCTTCTGTCCTAGGACACAATTGGCACCACTTACTAGGCATTGTCCCCAGCTGAGAAGAATGCAAGAACTCACAGCAGCATGTCTGGTTATTCTCCATTTCATCTTTTCCTTCTAGCTCTTCAAGAGAAGAAGCAGAGGTTAACGTCACCTAAAGAAGCAATTAATACAGGATCAGCTTTATGACAAACCTGTCTTGCAGAGCTTCTGCAACTGCAGCTTCTCTCCTACAGGTTGGTGAAGCCTGAGTGGAGCAGACCATCCCTTGCACAGACGGTCTCCATGCAGCTGACGGTCTGCTTGCTATGATTCAAGTTGCTGGGAAGCCTGTTCCTGTAGGCACTGCACAGGGGATACCTGACCATCGTAGTTAATTAGTAAAGGGGAAGATTAAACTATCACTCATGTTAGATACCTGCTATGCAGATGCCCACACCTAAGCCAGTTGCTCTACGCTTCCTCTTTTGTCAACAGAGAATAAAGAGCAGCTGTGGGTTTCATTTGACCTAAAAGATTCACATGGTCCATTATAGATGTTTTAACACAGATGAAATTATTCGAATTCTAACTATAAAGGACAATTTAAGCTGACTTGCCGAGATACAGACAGTAATGCTGAACATGCCTACACACGTTCAGATGGACAAAATGCCAGTATGACTACAGTGGACCATAGCGATAAGATAGAGCTCACAGTTATTGTGTTACCGTCACGACTGGTATGATGGCTATTGTTTCTGGGAATGCTATGAATTTAAGTGTCCTCTCTAGACCCTTCCTACAGGCAGTCTGGATCATTGCATTTACTTCAGGTTATATGTCTGTATCCCCCAGAATGGAGAGGCCAGATTTGCTTTACTGTGATATGTTTAAATATGTTTATACACACATATGTTTGAGTAAGTGTCTTAATAATATAATAATGCTTCTATAATACTTTAAGGAAACAAATCCAGCCACTCCTTTTTGGTGGGGAAGGAAATAGACACTGATCCAAACAAAGTATTTTCTACTCACCAGCTTGTCTGGCTTGAAGGTCACTAGGGAATTACACATGCACCACACAAATACGTGCACAAAGAAGGGAGAGCAGGGTAACACAGCAAATAGTTGGGAACGGGATTTTGTAAGATGACATGACAGACTGCAGTGATCAGCGGCAGGGTTTGCCAGGTGACTGTGCTGACCAGCAGCTTGCTTGCATGCAACTGGTGCCTTTTATGCCCCCTCCTCTCCATTTTCTTATGCTTGTTCCTCCCTGATCCACCTTTATCACCCCCTTTCCCTGCCTTTGGCCTTTCTGGAGTTTTGCGTATTCCCACCGTTCCTTTAAATAAACCATAATAATTTTGCTCTTCCACATGAGACCCATAATAATCTCTTTCCCCCCTTCTTAGTTACACAGTTCTGGCTGAATTGCAAGGCAATCAGATTTTCTTCAACAGCACTCCCTCGACCCCAAAAAAATGTTAGGGTAGATGCACTTTAGCTACCTAACAATTAATTAAATTTTGGGAAACCAGCCTGGACAAATTGAACCCTTTTATGAACACTTTTTATGAGAATAAATAGACAGAAGGCTTTTTAGTGTAAGTTTTTTCCTACTCCCTTATTTTAAAATTCATTATTTGAGGCAATGGAGCAATTTAATAAACTGGACTTCTTGTAAGAATAAGAGCTGCAAAAGTAGGCCCCTTGGGCTTGAAACCTGACATCTAGCTACCTCAGGGATGTCTAATGTTGAATCCACTTGCCTCTTCAGTATTTTTTGCCAGGTAGTATGAGCATCTGGGAAGTTGCTCAATGCTCTTCTTGTACTGTCTAGAGAACCTGGGCTCCCAAACTTGATACTTAGTAAGTAAGTGGGAAGCTCTCATGCTTTCATGGGTCTTCTGTGGATGTAGCCCTTTATATTTTAATGTTATCACCCACACTGTTCGTATTAAGACAATACATACAAAACCTTAGAAAACAGAACTTGTGAGTCATTACACCTATTTTCTGATTTTATATTCATTTTATGAGCTTTCTCAGTCTATAAATTGGAAATAATCCCAGAAGATGAATAAATGGATTACTCTGATAGCAGTTTCAATTAAAAAAAAAAAAGAGAGTGCATAGTGTAGTCAATCAGGAAATATTATGCTAATTACTGTAAAGATAACAGCTGTTCATACTCTCTAGATTATTAACACCTTCTACACTCCAGCAGGGAAGCATCCCATGCAACGCTAATCTTCCATGTGCAAACAACTGCTGTTCCTTCACAGGGAAGCTGGTAATACATTCTTCTCTCTGACAGAACAATAGGCGAGCAACAGCAGGCAGAACAGAAGTTTTATGACTTTCAAGATTTTGTTAATGTCATTGGCGCTGCAAACTGTACAATACATATGCTACCAGTAAAAAACAAATGCGGTTCTTATAAAGCCAAAATTACATACAGCCTTTTATACATAAATAAATTACTGGATTATGCCAGCTTTTTTTTTTTTTTTCTCTTTTGACTTTTCCCTCCTTTTTTTTTTTTTCTTTATCCAGTTAAAAATGGTGAACACCCAACATTAGTTCTGAACCGATTTTGTGAAAAAGTCAATTTTTGACTTTATAAATCAAATCTGTAACCAAATTACTATGGTGCTCACTCCTTCCCATTTTCTGGATTACTGAAGCAACTTTCAGTGTATTGCTACCTTAAATGTTCTGCTCATGTTATAGAGCAGGGAAAAAAAATTGTTATTTTAAGGAAAAATCCTTTCCTACCAAAGAAAACTGGCTATGATCTGGGAAGAGGTGGAACAATGTTTTATCTACAAAAATTACGACTTGAATAGTAAAAAACCCCACTCTAATTCTCCATACTGTAGTCTTTGAAAATGAAGTGGTAAGTTCAAGATAAAAATACAAGCAAGTTGCAGAATTAGCAAGTTCAAGGGCTCTCTGAGCTGTTAGGCCTAAAGAGAGTTTAATTAAAGTTAATTGCAAAATTTAAAAGCTGTAAAAACAATAACAAGAAAGAGGAAAAAAACCCCAAAACATCTAACCCTGAAGGAAGTGAGATAATTGCATGATAAAGCTATCCTTTAGTGCTATGTTATGCTTGTTCTGTGAATGAATCACTCGGCAAGGCGGGTGCTCTGTGTGCTTGCTTTGGCAAAGCCATAGGCAGGTGCCTGTCTTCTTGCTGATAACCAGGCAGATTAAAAGGTTGTCACCCTCAGCATCCCCCACTCCTCTTCACCCATCCCACTAGACAGAACGTACAAAATTGAGATTTCCCACATATTTGTTATACAGGCAGTTCCCCCTAATATTGTCCTGTCAAAGTGCTCTGCATCTGCTGCTCTCTCCCCTGCCCCTTTTAGAGCACCGTTCAGGTGCTTGAACTATCCTGGGTCATTTTGCCTGCGGTAGGGCACCCCAAGAGCAGCTGTGCCAGCAGAACTGAGGCGCGGTATCTCTTGACAAAATTATGACTTTATAAGTTCTGAACAGTTTGTTTTTCAGTTATTTGCATTGCTCACAAACTTTGCAGCTTCTCTGGTACTTCTGGTCAGCCTACAGTCAAGGAACATCCTTAACAGGGTGAGTCACTCCGGGTGAATCAGCTCTGCATCACTCCGAAGCACTGAAGTGTGTTTTACTTCACTCCAGCTGGGGACTGAGCTCAAGGAACTGCCAAAACCCAAATTACCACCTCCCCTTACCCAGAATCCATGTGCAGAAGGACACCATGATATGAGCCTATCTTTTTCCTCCTTAGTCCTCAGGCTTCGTTATCTCAGAGAGAGGTGCAACAGGCTATTTGCTTGTGTGGATGACAAGCTGTTCCACAGCCTGCCTCAAAAGAGAGGCCACCTTACCTCAGTGTTCATGGGAGACCAGGAAATGTAAAAGGATTTCTTATTTCCTGACACCTTATTTTCTGAGATCTAGGGGAAAAAAAGGCTTTACACTCTCTGTGGTGCAGTATAGGTATCAGACATAGACAAGCTGGTAGTAGGCTGACTCTGAGTTGCTGGGACATCCAAATCAACCCTAATGTACAGCGTACGTGTATTTCTCAGCTGATCTGATAGAGATTCCTTTCACTGAATCTTAGATGTTTCCAGTGCACCTGAGCTAGCACCCTGTGGACTCCTCGACAGGCAATGGGTTCTTTTAGAGCAAAAGTCATTTTGGCAGATGGAAGCACTTAACTTAGGATGAGGTGAAGTGAACCACAGAAATAGTTCCACAGACAATAAAGGGAGAAAAGAGTCATTCGCTGAGATGCAATGTCTGTATTGAATCAGATTAATACCATCTTTTGTATTTAACTTACAGTAAGTTTTGCGCTAATGGAGTTGAATATTAAAATATAGTAGGTGCATCAGGTTGTAATGCTATTTTAGCAACATGCTGTGCAGTAAGAACATTTTTAATGCAAAAAAAACTTCCACAGAGATGACTTTTTGTTAAGTATTATCCCCAGTCCCCTCTTCTCTTTTTTTTTTTTTTTTTGAAATTTGAAGTGAAACAAGCAACCCTGTCTACTCTGTTTTAATAAAGGTCAGTGCTATCTTAGAAACCTCTGCAAGGTTTATTTTGTTGTAGGCATCTGAAGCTCTTTTAAAAAGAGTTTGAAATGAACCCACTCTTAGAAGTTTGCTTGGATATTAAAAATCTCCAAAATTTGAGTGACTTCCTAGCTTCTGTGCCAAAGATTATGTGGTGCTTGATTTTTGAGTCTAGCTCTTTCCTAGCAATTACTGTTTTAACTGGAGCGTAAAATTAGGCATCTGCAAAATTTGTATCTATTGATTACAGTAGTGAAGAGGAAAAGGGGCAGACAGGTCTTGAAGAAACCTTAATCTGTAAATATGATATAAACATGTGACATGTTGATGAAATAATATTTATAGCACAGAAGTCCCAAATAATGTAATGCTACTCATGTTTCACATTTAGGATGGGATGCATAGGAAGAATTTTAAATAGAAGACATTTCTGATACGTACTAGGAATGTCTTTAACCTACACTAAAGCTAGAAGCATATGAGATTGATCTTTTCTATGTACAGAAAAACACTATAGATATGTTACCAAAGTCATTCAAGTCATGAAGTTAAAGATTTCCCTCCTCATGTAACCTGTGGGGTTTTTTGGCATTTTTTTTGGTGAGTATCCAGACATTTTCTAATGAATATATACACACCTTTTTTTCACTTTTAATGGGGGAAAATTAGAACATTTAATGGAAAAAAAAATCACTTGTAAAACGTTATATTTAGGAAAAAGTTATTATGTGTTGTACAACTTCCCTTTTTTGTAACCACTCCATGTAACAAAACGCATCTCCTTCTACGCAAATGTTCCCAAGATCCCCCCAAAACAAAGGAAACATCCCATCCTTCCATCCTTTTTGGTGAACTTGTGTTCTCATGAAAACTTTCTTATTATATATTGTGTTCTGCATGTCAGATGATAGCTATACCAATAGATTTGTTCTGAAACACAAAACCTTGACAAGAAAGTTTGGGGAATAAAGAGTTTGGGGAACTCTGTATAAATCAACATTTTGTCTGTTTCCTTATACCAGCAGGAGCTGCAAAAAAGCTTCCCAATTTAGTGAAGGCTGTCATGTGTGCTGTTTGTAACTCTATGTTTTCTTTTACATTGGATCAGCTTGGGTTTCCAGTTCATGCATATGAAGCTTATTTTTCTGAATGTATATGCTAGCATTCTGTTATTCCATGAGAAATTGGCTGAATGTCTTGGGAAGACTGGGATGGTTTCCAATAGTTGTTTATAATTAGGAGCATCTCAAGTGGTGGTGGTTTTTCGCATCAGTGGAAAATAGGAAAAATATTTACTTTTAGTACTTATTTAATCATCTGCTAAATTGTGTTTTTTGGTATGTTCTTTTTCATTCTGTTTACTGTGCACTGCTCTTTTTTTCTGTATTTTTCTCTGCTGCACAAGGACATTGCAGAATTTTCTGAAGGAGGCTGCCACAAGCTAGCTTGAAAATGTCTGTCATAAAACTAATTTAAATCTTCTCTCTGTGATTCCATGGGCTTTGGATCAGCCCTGGAGAAACTGGTCATCTACTTGGAGGAGGTGATTACTTCCATAGCACAACTGATGCTTCGCTTGCTTTGCTGATTCACAGAAGCTGCTAGATTAACCAGAACAAATGATTCATGATGTACGGCTGAGCAAAGCCATAGTCCTCTGTGGGAATCTTAATTGTCATGTTAGTAGCTTTTGTTCCTGTATTTTAAACCTACAGAAGAAACTGATACCTCCCTGCAAACCAGCAGGATCCTGGGGGATACTATGTGAAAGAACTGTAAAATTTTGTGCTCAACCTCCTGCTTCACAGTTCTCCAGTTAGGCCAAAGCTAAATTTTACCATCCTGACAAGGACAAGTGAGGATGCAGACAGACAGTCATTAGTTTTGGACGAGGTATGACCTCCTCTAACTCCTCAGTCTTACAATATCCCCTTTCCTTTCTTGTAGATGAGGAACCAGAAAGCCTCTTGTCTTCACTGAAGCCAACTGCAGACAGCAGAGACATTTATTGGCAGGCTGCATACATACCTATACCACATGTGCATTGACTCTTTGTATTCCACCTTCCAGAATAATTTATAGAGGCAGAAAGCCTGTGGAGGGTTTTTCCAGACCTTCCCAAAGACCACATCCAGTCTTGATCCTGGGAGTGCTGAACCTCTCTGCAAACTGGGAGTGGAGCCCCTGGCAACTCATTTTGGTAGGCAGAGCAGCTTTGGAAGCAAGACTGTGTGGGTCCATGGAAAGTAGATTAGCTAAATCTCTTCCACAGAGCAGTCAACTACATGGTCCCTGGCCCACCCACCCAGGGACTGGTCCCACACAACCCTCACATCTCTCATGGGGAGAGCACTGAGGAAGTGTTCCGATGACAGAGTTAATATCCAAACAGGACTCTAGGATGAGGCTATTTCTTGTCCGGCAAATCAGACGATGCATCTGTAACTAAGAACATGAAGGAGCAATTGTCATCTGTACCCAGGTTAGGACTTAACTGTCTGGATGGGTGGGCAACTACATGGGTAAAAAACTGCTTGGATTATCAGTGGTTAATGGGTCGTGCCATGCGTGGATGCCTGTGATGAGTACTGCAGAGGTCTCTCCTGGGACCTGTCCTGTTTAATGTCTTTATCAATGACTTGGCAGAGGTGGCAGAGTGGATTCTGGTCAAGTTTGCAGATGACACCAAGTTGGGGGAACAGTTGATATGCTCATGGGTAGGGCTGCCATCCTGAGGGACCCAGACAGGTTGGAGGAATGTGCCAACAGAACCCTCATAAAATTCAACAAGGACAAATGCAAAGACTGCATCTAGATACTGTGTCCAGGTTTGGGCCCCCAAAATAGGAAAGACATGGATAAATTAGAGGAAGCTTAGTGGAGGGCCCCAAAGGTGGTGGGGCTGGAGTGCTTGCCCCATGAGGAGAGGCTGGGGGAGCTGATCTTGTTCAGCCTGGAGAAGGGATGCTTTTGGGGACACCTAACAGCTCCCCCAGTACCTATGAGGGGTCATCAAGGAGATGGAGCCAGGCTCCTCGCAGTGCTGCATGGCAGGAGGGCAACAATGGGCACAAGCTGAAACAAGAGAGGAGAAACGTTTTCCCGAGAGTACAGTAAGGCAGTGGAGCAGGTTGCCCAGAGACGCTGGTGTCCACCCTTGGAATTTTTCAAGACCCAGTTGTGCATAGCCCTGAGCAACCTGGTCTGATGTCATAGCTGACTGTGCTTTGGACAGGATTTTAAACTAGCTGACATCCCAAGATGCCTTCCAACCTGAATTTTCCTATCAGTCCTATGATCTTTGTTCAGCAGCTTTGCTTTCTAGACTTTTTTTTAACAAAGATTTCCTAGGCTGCAGCCTTTCCAGATCTTTTAGCAGGGAAACTTGGATTCAGGTTGTTTATCTCTCATTCTCTGTGAAGTAAAGTGTCTCCTGTCATTGGATGAAGAAGAAAATGTGAAAGTCAAATCACCCGACCGTTAGGATGTACAGCATAGATCCCTACATCTGGGCTACTTGTCTAGACTCCTATTGTAACTGATAGAGAGAAAGAGACATCTTTGGGATGACAATCTTATCGGAAGGCAGATGTCTAAAATAGCTTGTCTGGATCATGCATAAGAATGTTCTCCACTGGCTGTATCGGAAGTTTAGATGAATAGCTCAGTTGTAGCTGCCTGTAATACCGTTGCCCACAGAGTTAAATGAGATAATTCATACCTGAAATGCCTGCAATTACCCACCACCCTTTCTCCCTGCTCTTTACACTGAGAGGTGTATGACAGACTGAAACCAACTAGCTTCTGAGATCTTTTGCCTTTGCAGGCGGTGACATGTGAAGCCCTGTGGGAATAATTCAAGTGTAGCATGAATCTGTGGGCAAACGGCTTTGCCCATTGTACAGAAAGCACAAATGGCTGACAGAGCTTCAGAAACAATTTAATCTTGATAACACAAATGACAATTCTCTCATACTTGTCATCATATAATGAATCTGGTGGAAATAGTCTCCCCTTTCCAGCATTTTATATTCAGCAGATGATATCTCATTTTTCAAGGTTTAATAATTCTAGGGGTGGGGGAAAGGAAAAGAAATACTAGGAAACTGGCATTGCAATTATGTACCTTAATCCTACTAGCTGAATGATAATCCCAAATTACTCCTTCTGCTCACAGGAGGATCAGGAGCTCTTAGCTGATCCTGCCTCACATTCCTATTTATTAGGTTGGTATACCATTCCTCTGAGTACTTTTGGTTTGTGAACGAATCATATGCCAGGGAGCCTGACTGTAGTTGCAACATTTCAGGAGGGGGAGAAGAACAAAATTTTAAGACTGATGCCTGAATGATCTTCTACATCTCTTATACAGGGATACACACACAAGGCTGCAGGATACCGGGGTCATGGGAAATTAATCACGCTATCTCCGGCTGACAGTTCTAGTGATTAGTGTGCAGACACCTTTCATATTTCAAAGCACCAGCACATTAATCTGATCAATTTAGGCAAGTGACATCAGTTACACACAGTCATATTGTAGCAGAAGCCTCAACTTTGCAGTGATAGGACTGTGTTAATTTACTGCCTAAGTACATCAATAGCTTAGCAGAAAACTCATTTTTGACTTTGCTAAAAACCATAAAAGTTCCATTTCTAGTTAGAAGCTTTTCATAACTAGATTCAATCCTGTAAGTCAGAGCAAAAAATTTAATACTTTTGGTTGTGTTCCCATTAAGTCAATGGCAGAACCACAGTTTTGCTCTTTATGTTCTTTTCAGCAAGTAATTTATGACTCATGAATTTACTTCTTATTATCTGACAATATTTTTCTGTCATTTCCTCCCCTCTCCCTACTGTGTGATTTTCTGTGAATGGTTTGTGGCAGATAATGAAGCCACAGCGTTTGAAATCAGACTCATTCTGGCCAAAGCTGTGCGGAGTTTTTCTTCTTTCTGATTGAATGAACATATGACAGTCAGTATGATGCATACCTGAGAGAAAAAGATCATTGAAGATGTCACCAGGTAAGCAAGGAGTATGAAACAGGTAGAAGTTTAGAGATGATAAGGAGGATATGGGAAAGTTTCTGCAATTTAAAGCTTTTTCTTTTTTTGGTCTAAGGCATGTTGAGGAAGGAAAACAGCCTAACATCAAGGTTTCTGGCTCAATATTGGTAGAATTTAAGTGTAATTTTTCATCACATTCAATCAAATAATTGTACATGGACACAATAAAAATAGGAGGCATAATTCTGATTCTGCTGATTAGGAAGATTTTTGCCATTGATTTAAATGAAATCAGGGTTTTACATGAGGTCTTTATAACTCTCCAAATGCAATCAAGGGGGTGCATATGCAGTACACATAGGAGGCAAAAATGTCCTCTGGGTTTGAACTCCTTTTGTGTCTGTGTGCAATTAAGTGTGCTGAGTCTTGCAGATGTAAATGATTTCTGCACACAGTTTTGTATAGGTAGAAATGGATTCTGAAAGACAATTTGAAACTGTAGTTTATAAAGTTAAGATTGTGGAGCACTGAACAGAACTGTTTTTCACACTTCTAATGAAAGAGACAACCTTTCATTGAATTTGTGGAACTGAATGAAAAGAATGATGTCAGCAGCTGAAAGGTAATTAAACCTAAAGAGCAGAAGATGTAAAATGTAGTTATTGTGTCAAGTTCCCAAAGCTGCATGCAACTGGGATGTGTGTGCAGTTCCCTAAACTGCAAACATCAAAGGAAATAATTGGCCTTATGATTACAATGGCAAGTGTCTGAGAAAGACACGCTTCTGTTTAGATTGAAGGATACTGAAAAGCTCTCTCAGAAATTACTTTTATCTACTTAAACAAGATGGCATGTACATGGTGGCTTAGCAACATCTGAAAGGGGAAGAAAGAGAAAAGTTCATTTTTGGGGGAAGTTGCTTCATGCTAGAATAAAGGTCCTTCTTCCTTCTACATAGTGTCTTTTTAACTCAGATAGCTTTTAGGGGTATATTAAGGGAGAACATTTCAGTACAAAACAGGCAAAAAAGGCACCTTTTTTTCATATTTCATGATACCCATTTACAAAGTGCTGAGGAACTTCCTACCTCAGAGCAGTGGGTTCTAAAATTTAGGTGGATTCCAACATCAGCCTGAGAAGCTCTGGGTAGAAGAGTCCATTGTGATTAGCTCTGCTTCAGGATGTTCCTAAGCCACAAATAACTGGAGATGGTGAGACTATTCTGGGAAAATGTCTATTCTGTTCCTCTAAATTAAAAAAATAAATTGTTTTTTCCTTATACTCGTCACTATGTGCTTGATACTGGGCTAGATGGAACTTCAGTCTGACTCCACACAGCTCTTCCCATGGTACATTTGTATGTGCTCTGTATGGTTCTCCTTTCTTCTTAGATGGAAAAGATGGATTGTTTTAGATTCTGATGTATCCTATGGATGTTCACGATATATCTGAAGTAGGATCTCCTCCATGGGTTTCCCAGCAGATTTGTTCAAGTTTCATAGGAATTCCTACAGAAAAAAATGTTTGGGGCTCTGAGTGACATGGTTTTATCCAGCAGATAATGAAAACTACCTTAGTTCAAAATCACGATTGCAAACTATTTATTTGGTACACAGTGACAGAAAGGTCTTCACTTTCTATTGACCTATGTAAAAACTAGTGTTTACCACTAACTAGTATTTATCTGTTCTGTATAAACAGAGAAGAACCGTTGATCTTCTTGGGTAACAGATTGGCACCGAGGGAGATCGCTTGGTGGGATGGGAGTTTCAGCAATTTGCCCTCCCATTACAACAGTCACTCCTGAATAATGAAATAATTGTCTCTGCTTGCACCAAGCTTCAGACTGCTGGAAGTAACAGTAAAGTTGTTGTACTGAACTAAAAATTGGCTTTCATTTGAATTTGAGAACAAGTTAAACCAAGAATTTTCTTCAGCAAAAGACCTGGGAGTCCTCAATTTTCATCCCTTCTCTTTTGAAAAGAAGTCCCCAGTGTAGTTCTCCTGTAGAGCAATGCATCCCTCAAAGGCTTTGTCTGATCTCCAGTTCTACCAATAGCAGTTACCTCTGTAGAGATCAGCCATGTCATCATAAAATACTAGTCTGTGCTTTATAACACAGGGATAAGCATTGTTCCCTACAAACTAGAGAAAATTAGATTCATCATGGGCAGGTGTAAGCATCAAGGATCATAGAAATTCTTGTGCTTTGACACTACAGATTGTCTTCTGAACTATTCACTCTAATGTTCATTCCCCTTGTAGCTGATGAAGAGGAACAGGCACTTTGCTATCTAAAATAGTAGCGTTATTAAGCTACTATTTTAGATAACTATTCAGGATTAGTTCCTTTTTTTTTTTTTCCCCTTTGACTGTACAAGAAGCTGGGAGTCACTAGATCCCATATAGATGCTTTAATGTGGTCAGATGACTCCTACCTTGTGAGTCTAGTTCTCTCCTCAGAAAACATTTTTGCCTTCCTTTCCACCTGTGACCCAACAAGCAGAACTGCCTAGCTGCTTTGGCAGAGTCAGGCGGCTTTATGAAGCAGCCAAATGCAATGATCCAAAAGCTTTGTCTTTTCACCATTCCAAAACAAAGCCATGGCAGTAGAGGAACAACCACATCCTTATACTGGTGATCATTATGCCCATGTTGGCAATGGTAATTCCAAGAGTCTTTTTTCTACCAAAACCTGCAGCAGTAGCTGGGAAAATCTGTTCAGATATTGAAGTCAATGGTAACTGTATCTTTCCTCATGAGGTAAGCGATACTTTTTAATTAACAGTTGTGTGTATTCTTTTTTGTATTTTTCCCCTAGTAATAATGATTCATTTTTTAAACAAAATTTGTATTTTCAGATAATCAAACTATGCTGTTATCATGTGATTGCAGTACTGTATATGCACAGAAAAATACAGTAATTATTAGAAGTCTCCCTTTCAGGGTGAATAGAAAGATTAATACAAATAGGAAACCCATTAATTTGTTAATTTAAATAAATGTTCCCCATAGCCTCCTGATTAATTTAGTCCATAATGCTCTGGACCTCCTCGAGTCAGAAAGAAAGGATCAGTGGTACTGGGGGTACAAGTGACTTTCATGCCTTTGATTTTATTATTTCACAAAATCCATCCATTGAAATGTACTGTCTATCAAATATAAAAGTCTATTCAGCACAAGCAGTGCTCCAGCAGTGTGAGGCTACCTCCTCCTACCCCATGCCCACCAGGTCAGAGCTCACTGTGTAGGACACCTAGAAGGTGTTGGACATTTCCAAATCCTGATATACACAATGACAGCTACCCATGCTGATAGATAAGAAAAAATGAAATTGCCTCTGGATAAACGCTTGTTTTGTGGAAACTGGAAAGAATAGACTTAATTAGCGTTCTGGGCTTAAAGGACCCATTATTCTACCTGGAACAAAGGCTCTTTGAACATCATCCCCGTACAGCAACCATGGCACTCTGAACTCCACAGCGCCCTCTGAAAGGTCCCAGGGTGCACCCCTGCTTTTTCGTGATCTTTTTTATCACTAATCCTACCAGCAGCATGGCAAAGGGCAGGTTCAACATCCTCTCTAAAATTAACTACTGAAGTCCTCTCTTCCAAGCAAAGGTAAGGAGTTGAANAAAGTTTGAATCAGAGCTGAGACACCCTCAGTTCTGTGTACAGCCACAGGCAAGTACACATTTCTTTACAGCATCAAAGAAAGTAGATGATGCTGTTGCCTTCAGTGCGTTTATTCCTCTGCAGTGCTTCCCGCTAGCCTATGAAGATTGGGGGCCTTTGCTCTATGCCATTAAAAACTCAGTATTTACCCCACCACACTACATGCTGCTCATCAATTCCATTTCCTGTAGGAAGATGTCTCTATCACAACTTTTGACAACAGATGACTTTTCAGAGACAGAATGAGTAATAATTTGTGGATTTGGGCTTTCAAGACTCCTCACCTGGTTCTTATTCAGCTGCCTTCCTCTGTGTCCTCCCAAGCAGCTGCTACGTTCTCCATCTGGCTTCCTTTGTACTGCTCCTTGCTGCTGCTGCTCTCAGCTTTGCTACTTCTAAGTTCCTTGACTCCTCCTGAGTTTGTCACACCTTTCAGCTGTTGGTGGGATCTCTGTTAGGGCTGCCTGTTTCACCTAGAGGAATTCTCTCCAGAGTATTTGTGTGCCTCAGGAAATGGCATAATTCAGCAGAGCACGTAGTAATCTTTCCAGGCATTAATATTAATCCAGGCCTTGGCATGATGTCAACAAGCTGTGCTGTCTGGAAGCATTTTCTCACTGAGGTGATGTACAGCTAAATGATTGGCCATTCTTGGTTATCAATGAAATACTTCATTTTAGGTCAATTGAAAACTGAATAGTTTTAAATGATCCAAGAACCATTTTTTTTTCTCTTCAGTGTGACTCTTAAATAGAAAAATGAATTATTTGCACAGCTCTACTGAAGATGATTTTTTTTACTCTCCCTCCATTATCACCTGACACAAGCAAAATTTAGTCACAATTCTAGACTT
>WAAD01018402.1:27233-51796 GCA_013389945.1 Fregata magnificens | reverse complement strand
TTTGTTTGTTTTAGAAACAAGTTTGAATTAAAAAATAATCAGTAAGTTAGAGAACATCACTCTTGAACATTTCACGCTCTCAGAATATTCACTATGCTTATGTGCCTGCCTGCAAGCACTTAATGTGTATAGGCCTTGTGCATGGCCATTAAGAAAACTGAATCATCTGAAAGTACCATAACTTGTAGTGAAGTGACTATGGGCTGGCAGCAGAAGGGATTTCCCCACTAAACTAGGGTTAGGAGTTGGTACTTTTATTGAATGTCAATATCACTGTAAGAAGTGTGAGTGAAGTACCTTCTGAGACACAGCCTGATGCTCCTGCAGTTGAACATGTTGTGGTAGATAAGTTCAGAAACATTTCACTGCATTTCCTTTTCTTGCATAGCGTCTGTAGTTTCATTGTTCTTCGGTAAGAGTCTGTTGTTCTTGATGCACAGACACAAAACCGTCCCTTGCAAATAAGAGGATAACAGAAAGATTTGTATCATTTATATAAGCCTGGGAAAGAGGCTAGTGTCACATCATTATTGCTTATCACTTTTTGGGGTTATTTGTTTGTTTTGCAAATGCATTAAGGGGATTTAATTTATTCTAAGGTAGACATTATCTAGGGGATAACGCCCCCAAATATTTTGTAGGATAAAGCAGCTGTGCTGAGAATAAGGGAAATAAATAAAAACAAGAGTGGAGTGGCATGTGAAATGCCCTAGAATATATTGTATGGCCTTCTGCTGCTGCTTCAGAAGGGTTGAGGTTTCCTGTATGTCATGTCTTACCTGCCAGTCCTGTGTGGAGGTCTTGGTCATCTTAGGGAAAATCACATGGTGCTACATACCTGCTTTTACACAACTCAGTCCTACCCTCAACTTCTATTGATTGTAATAGGAGCATAAACAGCTACCAAACAACTAGATATCTGCTGGTAGATACCTAAAATTAGAGTTCTTAATCAGTGAACTGAATCATATTCTTATGTTCCTGCCCTCTATTGTTAGTGTCTTCTGAGTCTTGTGGGAGTATAATGATACAGTCTTAATAGGAAAGGACTGTTAAGGAGATGTAAAGGAAGAAGTAATAAGCTTCAAGAGGGGGACAAGGTTTCTGAAAGCAAAACTTTTTAAGGTCCAAAACCTACAATATTTATTCATTAAATACTGCTTAGTACATACCCACTTGCATTCAGTATTTAGTTAGACCAGTTGTGTGATATTCTTTTAGTATCACCCAGATCAGGACCAGTGGCCAATGAGCACAAAGGTGAGATTATGTTAGTATAGTAGGGATTTCTGCGTCCAAAATTGAATAGAAAAAAAATAGAGAGGGGTGAGATGCAGGAAACTGGTCATTGGAATGGGACGGTTTGAGGAAGAGAAAGTGGTATCAGTAGCGAGTGGGATGTAACAGAAGCTGCTTGAGACAGATAATACAGAAATCAACCATAATGATCAAATAGACAGTTTGCTTGAATCAAATCCTCCCCCAGCAGTGATTCAAACCACAGTGTATGTCCATACAACAGATGACTATGTAGATCTCCATACATAATAACCCCTACAGCACTTTTCTCACTACATCTGGGTTGCTTACTCTGAGCTCTCCTTTAATTCAAGGGTAGCTGAATGTGAAGTTAGTTNTATTCCCATCCTTTTAGCAATTATCAGGTGACAGATTTTTTCCTCTGATTAAAATATCTGCTTGTAAAACATCTGCTCATAAAACAAAGGTGGTTAGTGTGATGGCAATTTGGTGGTTATTATAAGGATTTGTGGAACATTTATTATAATTAAATTATTTTTAAACCTAAGAGCAACAGTGTCAGTAGGATGTACATATTCTGTCTGTTAAGCTTAAAAGGGAGCAAGGCTAATGTTTGAGTTTTAAAGAATGACCACACTCCTTACAAAGACTTAAGCCATTATTTCCATATGTTAGAATATAGAGTTGTTTACATAAAATGTAGGTGAGCAAGCCTGATTTTCAGTTATAGCAGAAGACCCAAATTCCATGCAAATCAAGAGAGATTTTGTGTGCCTTGCTCTAATGGAAGCCACTTACTTGGGTGACGATATAGAATAGAGTCATACAATCACAGAATAGTTTGGGTTGGAAGGGACCTTTAAAGGTCATCTAGTCCAACCTCCCTGCAATGAGCCAGGACATCTTCAACTAGATCATTTGTAATGAAGTGACCATATCACAACTGTGACCATTGTGAGCATATCACTTTAAAGATACTGCTTTGGTTTCCTGGATTTGTTTCTGCTTTATCTTTTGGTTTAGGTTCCTAAGGGGACAGGAGAATCAGGCACCTGCCTAACAGCTGGCTTAGCTGGTAACAGATGATCAATAAAGGTGCAAGTGTTTTCCTAGGCTTCCAGATTTAGAGTCCAACAAAAGCTTGGGATGCTTGAATGCAGTAAATGCATTAAACGACCAATCTCAGTGGTTAAGGAGAGGCAAATTGAATATAAGCTGTGCCAGGAGACTTCACAGCTTGGAGACATGGGAAGGCTTTGCAATCACTTTTCCTGTAGGAACTATGAGACAGCTTTTCAGGCAGATCTGAGGAACAAAATAGGTGGGTCTCTATTGTGTGTTAGTTTGATGCTCTTCATTCCTACATAGCATCCCACGAAAAAGGTTTCAAAGAAACCAAATACCAGCTGTGAACAACTCACTCTCTCTCTTGGCAGCACAGAAATGACTAACAAGCCCTAGATTTCTTATCTACACATTACTCTAGTAGTTCTGAGAAAAGATTGCTTTCCATGAAGAGCCAGGATTTTGCAACTGGAGGTTGTATAACAGTCATTGATTATAAAATTATATCACAGTGTTGCCTATCTATTCAAAAGGTTTTTAAAAAAATATTAATTAAAAATAGTAACATTGACCCTGAACTACATTTGCATAGAAACACTAAATCAAGACTTAACAGTACATTATCAAAGAACACAAAATTTTAATATCTGTTCAGCTGTCTGGAATATGTTATTTGAAATGAAATAGTATTTATCTAATTCTGCAGCAAGTTCTGCACGAATGCATACAGAATATATGCAGAATACTTTCCCCCCATTCACCTCCAAAGCATTTTAGTCTGTCAAATTAACCAAAAGAATTTGAATGAATTTGGTTTGGATTTCTGAATGAGTTTCCTGTCAGAATCATTTATTTAAACCAAAAAGCAAGAAAAAAATTCTACAAAAAACTCCTGGATTCCTTCATTCCCTCTTTTTAAAGTTGTAATATAAAACTTTAAAATAGAATGAACGTAAAGCTTTACAATAAATTAATCAAGCATTTCTTTAATATGTAAATACTTATATAAATATCTGATAGGATGGTATAAAGAAGTCAGATCCAGAGTCTTCCCAGTGGTATTCAGTGACAGGACAAGGTGCAATAAGCACAAATAGAAACAACAGATTTTGTTTAAAGATAAGAAAATACTTTTTTAGTGTGAAGGTGGTCAAACACAGGAACAGGTTGCCAAAAGATGTTATGCGGTCTCCATCTGCGGAGATATTCAACACCTAACTGGACACAGCTCTGGGTAACCTGCTCAAGTTGAACTTGCTTTGAGCAGATGAGTTGGATTAGGCAGTCTCCAGAGGTCCCTGCCAACATCAGCCATTTTTGATTCTGTGATGCTTTAGAGGTGAAAAAATGAATAGCTGAAAAGCAGATATATGTCTGTCAAAGTTCAGTCAAACCCCATAAAACCTATGATGAATACTATTAAAAATTGAGAAAAAAAGCAGAGTGGGGAAGCGGTATAATTACTTTTACATATTTGATATTTGCAAAATGGAATGTATATATATACATTATATTTAATATATATACACACATATATTTTACATATAATACATATGCATACACATTTTAATTAGGTAACACAAAATACTCAGTTATTCACGCTGTCAATTGTGAGGCTTCTCAAATAAGTTTGGAAGGACCCTCTGTACTTCATCTGGTCGAAAACCCTGTGACCTCATCAGGTCCAATAAAGTGCCTCACTTAGTCAGCTCATGAATTCACTGTGCCTAGAGATTGTTTTCAACTCTCCAAAAGCCACTTGGATTGTGTCACATGTTGTCCTTATGGCAGATGTTGAGGTAGCTAAAGCCCCCTACAGGTGTGAGGGGCTTCCTCTAGTTGTATGAAGAAGCTTTTGGGACCCAAGAGTTCCTCATTCTCATCATAAAGTAATTATTAGTAAAATTAGTAATTAATTAGTAATTATTAGTAAAATATTAGTGTTCACAGTCTTCAAAGCTGTGCCAACACATCGGCAGACGTGCAAACACAGACACACACATATGCACAATTTCTAGCTATGTATCACTCATTAGCTCTATTTAATGAACAAGAATGAACACGCATACCTATAGCTTTTTGTTATAAAGCCATTTCTTTATTCATCTTAGTCCAAAAATCTGTAACTTTTTGTTCTATGTGAAAATTACTGTTAAGCTAAGAAATTATGAAACTTAGTGTTTGCCTTGTTACATTAGGTACAAGTGACAAATGCTTGATTATCTGCAGGTAAACCCTCCAAACCAGAACAAAATAGAAAAGAAAGCAAATGAGGACTTTAATTGTATTATATAAATTTTATATGATTTCCAGGTTGTTGGATTTTGGTGACCTTCCTGTTGGTTGTTTTAACTTGAAATGCATACAGACTACTAATGTGCTGATCTTTTTTTAGCATGGCATTTTGTGGGCAACCAATACAGCTTGCTATACAGGCATTTGTGGCCAAATTCACTCCCTGCAAGAAAACCACTGTTTTTAAATCGATTACAGCAACATGAATCCAGACAGTTTAGTACAGAGAAATGACAGGGGAAAAAAAGAAAGAAAAAATAAAAATCAAACCTTTCTCACTCAAGGCATTGGGCTTCAAAATTGAGGCTAAATATTAGTAACTCTCATGCCAACTATATTCTAATATGCATCAGTCCATAAGTCCATTAGATATAAAATTATTTTCCATTGATTAGCTACTATAATTCCTTTTGTGTGGAACACACAAATATATTATGATGCACAAATTGTTCTCACAAAGGTAGAAATAAAATTGAGTCTACCACTGCATTTCCTTGTTTATGATTCTTACTTTTTGACCAGCGGTGTACATCTTTCCTGGAGCATATATAATACCTTCCACTGTGTGAGATCTAGATACAGCAGCTCTTAGCAACAAAGCTATTTTAGTATTTTGTAAGTTACAGAGAATTTTAATCATGTGTTCTTAGTTTTCTTGTCCTTTCTACTACTCCTTTTCTAGCTGCAACAAAATCAGTAATAGGAACACAGTTGAAAATTAAAAGTCCTTTTAGGAGGAAAGCTTAACTGAGGATTGGAGAACATGGCTAAAGGTAATTGAAGAGATGTTATACAAAACATCACAGAAGACCTCTGGAGATAGGAAACACTCAACCTCCACATGTGAGGTAGAATAAATGTAATTAAAATTATTTTTGCCCTGTAGTTTAATTACTTATCATGAACAATTCTAATAATTATCCACAGAGACTATTCCATTACTTCATAAATCTGGAAACAACAACAAATCTACCTATAACAATAAAACTAAAACCCCAGAAAGAAACTGAAGAAATTACCTGCCCCTGTGAAGAACTGTAGTTTGCAGTATGCCCAACCTGAAATTATATCAAATCAATATTATCACAGCTTCTGCTAATACACTACATGACTCAAAGGAAGAATCAGTGTCAGAAGGTCAGAGGAGAGCAAGTTAGTGGTAAACTACTGAGATAACATGTTAAAATTAGCAAGGGCTCAACTCTGCAAGTTGCTGAAGAAGGCATGAGTGATGTTGAGTGTTTCAAGCTGCCCAAGAAGTTGATGAGATTTCCTATATAAGAACCATTTACATCCATGAGGGTTTGAGAAATGGTCTTAAATAAGAAGTGTAGGAGTAGGTCAATGTGATGGATTAAAGAAAAAAAAGTCAATGACTACTTTGTTCTCAGATAGATGCTATGATCAAATAATTTTATGGATTTAAATAAATAGATAGATAGATAGATGGATAAATGAATAATATAAAGCCTACCTCAAGAAAGGAGAAATCTGCAAAGATCAGAAGAAAAATATGACAAAACATGTACAAGTCTTTGGGCCTAACTTAGGTCAGGCTTCCAAAGACAGCCTGTTTGCAAAGCAAAAGAAACAGGGAACACCCACAGCTGGACTCTTCTCATTTTGTTCCTGAAGGACTGTGTACATCCTCTTATGGCATGCATAACACTCAAACGGACACATGAGTTGGCACCGAAAGAGCTACTGCTTTATTACCACAGGTAGAGGTGTTACCTACTGCTGCTAGTGTTGAAGCTGGCACAGAAATCTTGAGAATCTCTGTGTCAGATTTATTCATGCAACAGCAATTTGTATTCCTTCTCAGACTTCATCTCAGCGTTTGTGTGTACTTTTTTACATGTCTACCTGTTAATGCTTAAGGCAGAAGTTCTAAGAAGAGCAAAGCTTTTTTCTTTTTCTTTTTTTTTCTTTTCTTTCTTTTTTTCTTCCTTAATAGTATTCTTCTAATAACATTCACTGGTTAACATTAGCACAAAGGCCCTAGGTTCTTTCTGTCTTATCACATGGCCTGTCAAAACTATAACCAAAGCTATTATGAGTGGAATTTTCTTTACTTTCATACTGCTGTTGCTACTGCTATTGCTTCTAATAATAATAATAGTAATAATAACAATTCCATTGTTTCATAATTAATTAACATCTTATGTTAATATAAAAATATTTTGGTGAAAGAGGCTACTGTAGGCATAATCATGATATAGAAATGATGAAACAATTTTGTGGATGTTGTTCCTATATCTTAAATATGTAGTATAAGCATAATTATTTACAGTATAGCGAAAGATGCCAATGGTATGTATATATCATATACTCCTGAGGTAAATGGATTTCAAAATGCTTCTGGGCAATATATCACAGAATTATAAAGTAACAACCCCAAGCTCTTCTAAGAATTCCAAGCTATCCAGTTAGGCATGTTTATGTGAGTGGCATTTTTCTCTTCATTGCTTCTGGCTGCTTTTAAATCTTCTCTTGATCTTTCATTTTGGACTGCTATGCTTTAATTTTGAAACTAAAACACCCTGCCAAGAAGTCTCTCATTTTACAACAGCTGCTTACAAAAGCTGTGGTTTTGTCACCTATTTGTAGCACTGGCCTCTGTGGGTTCTTCCTTACCCAGCTGAAGAAGCTTAGTTTTCTCCCAAGAGAGTGACCAGGTGACTTGTGTTATTTCTGGTCCTCTTGATGGGTAGTTTGGATTGCGGTGATTGGTCAGTGGGGTAAGTTAGAGTATTGATTTCTGGGGTGAGTACAATATAGCCTTCTGAGGATATTTGATATAGGGCTTGATACTGTATCAAACTACTGGTAGTTAATCTGTATGAAGCTCATTACATATACATGCATATACACTTACACTCTATTCATATGCCAGATCTTCTTGCTTCTGCTGATGAAACTGCAGATTTACTCCAGCTATGAATCTGGTTTGATGGATTTTTTTATTTAAAAGATGTATTGGGTTTACGTGGCAAGGTTTTGGTAGCAGAGGGGCTGCAGGGGTGGCTTCTGTGAAAAGACACCAGAAGCTGCCCCCATGTTAGACAGAGACAGTTCTAGCCAGCTCCAAGACAGTCCCACTGCTGACCAAAGCTGAGCCCATCAGTGACGTTGGTAGCGTCTCCTTGATAGCATATTTAAGAAAGTGTAAAAAATGCTGTGCAACACCAGCTGAGAGAGAGGAGTGAAAATATGTGAGAGAAACAGCCCTGCAGACACCTAGGACATTGAAGAAGGAGGGGGAGGAGATGGTCCAGGTGCCAGAGCAGTGATTACCCTGCAGCCTATGGAGAAGACAATGGTGATGCAGGTTGTCCCTCTACAGCCCATGGAAAATCACTCTGGAGGAGATTAATCTACACTGCGGTCTGTGGAGGTGCAGTCCTGCGGCATCCACTGCCACAGCAGGTGGAGATGTGCTGAAAAAAGCTGCAGCCAGTGGAGAGCCTGTGCTGGGGCAGGCTCCTGGTAGGAACTGTGGCCCGTGGAGAGGGACCCACACAGGCGCAGGTTTTCTGGAAGAAACTGTTGCCCCTTAGGGAACCCACGCTGGAGCAGTCCATTCCTGAAGGACTGTATCCCATGGAAAGGACCCATGCTCAAGCAGTTCTTGAAGAAATGCAGCCCATGGGAAGGACTCACCTTGGACAATGTCGGGAAGGACTGTATCCTGTGTGAGGGACCACAGGCTGGAGCAGGTGAAGAGTGTGAGGAG
Organism: Fregata magnificens; assembly: GCA_013389945.1. Taxonomy (NCBI): domain Eukaryota; kingdom Metazoa; phylum Chordata; class Aves; order Suliformes; family Fregatidae; genus Fregata; species Fregata magnificens. The sequence continues at coordinate 43,440 of WAAD01018402.1, read as the reverse complement.
GAAGGAGCAGCAGAGACGAAGCATTAGGAACGGACATTAACCCTCATTTATTCCCCACCCCCCTGCGCCACTCAGGGGAGGGGAAGTAGAAGAGTTGGGAGTGAAGTTGAGCTTGGTGAAGAAGGGAGGGGTGGGGAGAAGGTATTTTTAAATTTGTTCTTATTTCTTATTATCCTACTCTGTTTAATTGGCCATAAATTCAATTAATTTCCCCAAGTTGATTCTCTTTTGCCCATGACAGTAATTGCTGAGTGATCTCCTTGACCTTATCTCAACCCATGAGCTTTTTGTCATATTTTCTCCCCTGGTCCTGTTGTGGAGGGGGAGTAATAAAGAGGCTTGGTGGGCACCTGGAGGCTAGCCAAGATCTACCCACCACAAAAGAGTACAGAGTTTAATTTTTACACTTGCAATTTATTTATTTATTTATTTATTCTTAAGGATTCTTGAATGCCAGAATACAGAGGAATGAGAACGATTCCTTACAGCAATAAGAAAAAGCTTTATGATTTTTGGAGAGTTATAAGAGAAGTCTCAAGATAAATCAGTCAGTCCATGAAAGTCACTGTGATTCTGTTGTCTTGCAGGAGGTTCCTGACTGGAGAAAGACACCTGCAAACTGAGCTGTTAGTAGCATCAATACATGTGACAGTCTGCTTAGAAAGCCCAGGTTCCTCAGCATGATATAACTATTTGTTCCTGACTCCTAGCCAAAGTCTGGATAACCTGAATTCTTCAGAAGCCTCTCAGCTGTACATTTGTCCAACTCTCTGAAAAGCAGGAGAGGACCAAAATGTGGTGAATGTTTTTATGGGGGAAAAAAAATGGAGAGGCCTTTTAAAGATTATATTAGATTTTTTAAGGTAAAGAAGACTTAAACTTTGAACAAAATGAATGCTTAAACAATATTAAATCCAAATATTAAACCTTTTTAGTGAAAAGAATCACCAATTAACAAATCAGACTGGTTGATACAAGCATGAAGGATAAGTGTTAAATAGTGGGAAAAAAATCCCAATGGACATTTTTATACTAGTTTGCTTCAAAATTAAGACCTTATTACCACTGGGATGGGACCTGGTATAAGAGAGAACATATATGTCACACACAAACATAAAGCTTTGCTATCTTGGTATCTTTTCGGTCGTGTCAGATTAATTTTTTTAGGGACATATGTCGTGGTTTAACCCCAGCCAGCAACTAAGCCCCACACAGCTGCTCACTCACTCCCCCATGGTGGGATGGGGGAGAGAATCAGAAGAGTAAAAGTGAGAAGACTCGTGGGTTGACATAAAGACAGTTTAATAGGTCAAGCAAAAGCCACGCACGCAAGCAAAGCAAAACAAGGAATTCCTTCACTACTTCCCATCGGCAGGCAGGTGTTCAGCCATCTCCAGGAAAGCAGGGCTCCATCATGCATAACGGTGACTTGGGAAGACAAATGCCATCACTCCAAATGTCCCCGCACTTCTTTTTTCTTCCCCCAGCTTCATATGATGAGCATGACATCATATGGTATGGAATATCTCTTTGGTCGGTTGGGGTCAGCTGTCCCAGCTGTGTCCCCTCCCAACTTCTTGTGCACCCCCAGCCTACTCGCTGGTGGGGTGGTGTGAGAAGCAGCAAAGGCCGTGACTCTGTGCAAGCACTGCTCAGCAATAGCTAAAACATCCCTGTATTATCAACACTGTTTTCAGCACAAATCCAAAACACAGCCGCATACTAGCTACTAGGAAGAAAATTAACTCTATCCCAGCCAAAACCATCACAACATGAAAATAAGGATTTTCAAACATGTATCGTGTTGGCATAACTCTTTGTCACTGATTTTGGACAACCAAAGCTATTATTTAGGTGGATCTAGACTTACCTGAATGCAGTATGCTCTTGAAATTTGCTGTCTGAAAACACAAGCTCTCTTACTGGATATTTTTTTTCCCATGGCTTGAATGGAACAAATCATATTCTCAGCTACTGATTTTAATTTTATATATCATTTTCAGATGAGTAAGAGGGTAATGAGAGAGTTCAAAAGGGTAATACTCATATCACAGTTAAGACAGGAAATTACAAACTGTTACTCTTTGGGTGCTAATTCTTTACTTATTAGAAAACACTCTGGATAAAAAAAGGTCAGGTAGTGGCAGCCACTCATAAATAGATTCTGACATGCTCTAGCCTCCCTGCTACTAACTCAAAAATATTAAAAGGGAGAGAGCAACAACATGTTACTCCTGATATCTGCTGGTGCCACAAAGAAGTGCTTGGCAGGAGAACAGAGAGGTATTTAACTAAAAGTGGCTTTAAACTGACATTCTGTCCTCTGGATTTTGCAGCTACTCTTATGTCTATCAGGCATAAAGAAGTTGTTCTAAGAAACCTTTCAAGGAGGTCATTGCAACAGCTGAGAACTATCAGGGCAGTGAAAATGTTTTTGTTTTTCTAATTACATGTATTGCATGCACCAGAGGAGACTTCTGGAAGGCTTAGTCCAAAGCTGAAAAGATCTTTGAGATGGTGAATAGTCTTTTAAGATATAATTTGTGTCCCCAGAATGTGCTGTGACCCATATGACACAAATGGGTGTGTATTGGGTTTGAGTTGCAAGGTTTTGGTAGCTGGGGGCTACAGGGGTGGCTTCTGTGAGAAGCTCCTAGAAGCCTCCCCCATGCCGGATAGAGCCAATGCCAGGCGGCTCCAAGACAGACCCGCTGCTGGCGAAGGTCAAGCCAATCAGTGACGGTGGTAGTGCCTCTGGGATAACATATTTAAGAAGGGGGAACAAAAAAACCTGTGCAATTGCAGCTGGAGAGAGGAGTGAGAATATGTGAGAGGAACAACNGCTGGAGCAGTCTGTTCCTGAAGGACTGCACCCCATGGAAAGGACCCATGCTGGAGCAGTTCGTGAAGAACTGTAGCCCGTGGGAAGGACCCATGTTGGAGAAGTTGGTGGAGGACTGTCTCCTGTGGGAGGGACCCCACGCTGGAGCAGGGGAAGAGTGTGAGGAATCCTCCCCCTGAGGAGGAAGGAGCAGCAGAAACAACATGTGAGGAACTGACCACAACCCGCATTCCCCATCCCGCTGTGCCGCTCGGAGGGCAAGAGGTAGAGAAAAAAGTCAGGAATGAAGTTAAGCCCAGGAAGAAGGGAGGGGTGGGGGGAAGGTGTCTTAAGACTTGGTTTTATTTCTCATTACCCTACTCTGATTTGATTGTTAATAAATTAAGCTAATTTCCCCAAATTGAGTCTGTTTTGCCTGTGACAGTAACTGCTGAGTGATCTCTCCCTGTCCTTATCTCGACCCGTGAGCCTTTCATTGTATTTTCTCTCCCCTGTCCAATTAAGGAGGGGGAGTAATAGAGCAGCTTTGGTGGGCACCTGGCATCCAGCCAGCGTCAACCCACCACGGGGTGTGGCCCTGAACAAAATCAGAGTCATACTGCTGGAAACATAAATGTCTAAAATGTACTAGTCCGGAGATGAATCTTGTGGTTCAGTGAAGAAACACTTTTATTAGCACTCTTTTTGTGACCTGGCTTATGTAGATAGAATGGTATGGAACTGCCTGATAATGCAGAGCATAGATACGGCGTACATTTAGCTGATATTCATGATAGCACAGGGATGTATAACTTCTAATGAGAAGGAAGTTGTAAGCATCTGACTAATATTTGAGTGCATTCACAGTAGAAACAAAAAAAGAAATCTGTTTTGTTGTTACAAACTAAATAAACAACTTCTGCTTCCTCCATACCACTTTGCTGGAATTTTCTATTGTTTGCTTTATTTGCAGATTCAGTCTGATGTTTCATTGTACTACAACAAGCTTATTCCTAGATGATTACAAGTGTTATTCAGGTCCAGCTGGACTGGCTAATGTTGATAACTCTATTCACAGTTCACTATGTTTAAAGTGTCAAATCAAAGCAAGCAGGTGTGTGGCACTTCATGGTAATATTTCCTTCAGCACATGACCGGTGATCTGCTAATGTGTCCAGTCAGAAGAGCATATAAGGACACCTTTTAGTAAGTAAATAGAATTTTAACAGATGTGAGACTTGTTATCATGCCTTATAGTTTGATCTTAAGCTATCACTAAAACCAGCTTAGTGTTCCCAGATGGACCTCTACTGAGCAACTCAAGAGAAATTCAAATTCAAGAGAAATTCAATAGCCCACAGCTTGCAAAATCACTTTCATTCCAACACACACTGTGAGTCATCTATTAGTCATCTAATCAAGAGCAAGATGAAAAAAGGGTTACTTGAGTCACCAGAAAATGACAGACTGGGAAACTGAAAGGAAAACAATTATTAGAATCTTCAATGGAATCTGAAGATTTTAAGGTTAGGGGGATTTCTTAATACTGTTTCTGTTCATAGTTTCTCATCAATCAAGAATGCTAATTAAAAAATGAAAATGCAAAGTAAAAGTATTTTTAAAATTATTTTCATCATATGGAAAATCACTTGCATACACACTTATACATATATATATTTTAGTATAATTCCACAAAAACAGTCATTCCCTCAGAAGAGCACATGAGCATACTTTGCTTTTCTTAGGCTAAGGCTAACCATTTCTGAGCTATAAGTGTAGGATCTTTAGAGTAATAACTGAGTAACAGCACTTGAATCAGGAAACTCACAAGGTTAGTTTTAATTTGGATTTGTAATTTGAGACGAAGTGAAAAAATAATGTGATCATCTGGATTATATATACATTGAGTGCCATTTTCAAAGGCAAGTGACTTCAGGGACTACTTTTACAGTGTCTTTTTCCTTGGGGTTTTCAGTGAAGCATAGGGTAAGGTTTTTATAAAGCTACAGTATGCAAAGCAGAGTTTCAAGGAAGGAACTGTACAGCTATGTACTTGAAACAAATTTGAGAGACTTTGTATGTAATTATTCTGTGAGGCATTCGTACAGGTATTTTCCAGTTGCTCAAACTAAAGGAACAGCTAGAATCTTTTAGAGTCCTTTCATAAGGCACTCTGATTCTTTTATGTAGCATATCGAGGCCAGTGTCGCCTCTTTGACAGTCAAGCTAGTCAGGAAGTCTGGAAGATGTTCTTTATTTTAAAGTTTTGAAGCCGTGAAATGCCGAAATCAGGACTCAATAGCCTTGGTGACTATTAAGCAGGTATTCTTTATTGCAGCACTGGACGCACAGGGCATCGCTCCTCCTAATGTGCGTGCTGCACAGGGTTAATTGCATAGCTTATATACAAATTTCACATACATATTCATTACTTTTCCAAGAAATTATATGCATATTCATTACTTTTCCAAGAACTCATTATCATATGCAAATGTCCTTTACGCATGTCTGTTAGTGTCTCCGGGTGGTCGTCAGGGGTCTCTGGATGAAGGATATACTCTTCCTCACTGTGTCCACTAGTTAACCTTTGCTTTCACGCAAACTCAGTTCTGGGATAGCATATATAACGTCCTTGAGGGGTAGTCTGTTCTAGTTTAGTGTTTGCTCTGCAGTTCCTTATCTCTATGGTTCGGTGCATCTGCTTTTCTAAGACCAAATGTCATGGTCGTAAACTTGTTTAGGAGCCTTTTATCCTGAAGCCTTCCCGACTTCCCCAAAACAACAAGGGTCTAGTTTAATTTTTAGTCACAACAGCTTCTAACTTCTTCAAAATAAGTGAATATTTTCACATTTACAGATATCAGTTTATTTAAAAATTGTTCCTATCATCAACTAATCAATCAATTTTAACAATGTGTGTAATTTCCTAAAAAGTTACCATATATAATTCTGAAATCTCTCATAAGTATTACAGTACACCTGAAAAAAGGTAGAAAAAAACATCCTTCTGTACCTAGAGATGTGAAAAGGTATCTTTACACTGATGATTAATTTTTCTTTTTTATACCTGTTTTTATTTTATACCTTAAATCTCTCAATGGGAAGATAAGCATTAAATGTGTGCATTAAATTTTTAAAAGCACTACAACCTAGCATGCTTTTAAAATATACATACAAGTCTGAATAATGATAGACAGTATAACAACCTCCATTAGTTAAGAAAAGGAGCATCAGGATTGATGGAAGGCATTGGGGAACCATAACACACAGTAGGAATGTATTTGGCTGCCTTTACCGTTGGATGAAATGTCTTGGGAACAGAAGCTAAAGACAGAAAGACAGATTAGAGCTCAGCCTCATGCCAGTGCATGACTGTCCTCTAATAACTGAGCTACTCTATTTGTTCTTCAGTTAAAACTCATGATAATATGAGGTTATTCACTTATAATCCTGCCTTCCTCTTTGCCCAAAAAAGAAACAAAGCCCTAGAAAGTGTCTCAGGACATACCTTATTCTTGTGAAAATCAGAAAAGGAGCTTGAAAATTGCTGTTTAAAATTAGACCTGTGGCTTGCCTTTTGAATCTTTACTTTTTATATTCTACTAGAAATTATATAGGTTGGTACAGTATTCCTACATATAACATAGAAAAAATATGCACTGGAATCCCTTTTCCTCCTGCCACAAGAGCTTGTCTTTGAGGAAATTTGGAAGGTGAAGAAGAGGGAGGCTCAGGGGAGGGAGTGCAGGACTGAGATATTTATTCCACGTCACTGTTGGAACAGCAGTAGGGATGTTAAGAGAGATGGAGCAGAGAACGGAGGCAGAAGCAAGGACTATAGTGGGAAGTAATGGTGGAAAGGAGACAGAGAGAGGTTAGTGTTCTTGTAAGGAAAGAAGAGAGAAACTTGCAGGAAATTATTTGTGAGGAGAGGCCAGAAGACGGGGAAAGGAGGAGAGCTGGGAAAGAAAACAACAGGGATTGTGACAGGGTCTGAACTTCATAAGAAATGGACAGAGAGAGGATAAGGTGTAAAGGAAAGAGTCACAGAAAGAACTGTGGAGTACATCTGATCAGGGAAGAGCAGAATCCAAATCTGAGAGGCTGACACTGCCTCTCCAGAAAGCCCTAACTTTTACTGCTAAGCAAGATGATGACCAAGCTTTGAGCCTCTCATACCTCCCTCTACTCATTGCTTCCTCTCTGATCTTGGGAATAAACCTAACTCTTGCACGTGTGCTCTCTGGGCTGGTCCTGTCTTGAAGATGTTCACTGTGACTGTATAGGAAGCTTTCTTCATTCTTCTAGAGGACTTTCCACACCAAACAGTCCACAAAGGTTCAATGAGATGACAGGGACTAGTAAAGACTTACACAGAAGTAGAGAAAATTATCTTTGAAATAATCTTTCCAGTTATTTTTAAAAATGTATTGGTTTTAGAAGGTAAACAATGTCTATGGAATGCAAATGTTGTAGTCAGACAGTTGCATGTGGTCCTTCACAACTAATTTTTTACCTTTTTTTTGTTGTTGTTTTGTTTTGTTATATTTTCCAGTCTTTTTATCTACTTACCCTTAGGTATGAACTCTTACCACTTCCACCTATTTTAATCTTATAGGTGAGGCATCTTTTCTGCTGCTCAGTGTAATTTTTTTTTTCCTTTTTAACTTTAATTCTTTTACTTCTAATTATACCCTCTTGTATCAGGCTAAATTATTCCTCTCCTTCCTTGGTGTTTACCACCTTCAGATGTTTGTAGTTGTTTATTATGTCCTCCTTGCTTTCCTAACCTAATTACTTCACTAAACTATTTGTATTTATCCTTTTAATCTTTTCTAATAAGTAATTCCATTCATCCCTTTAATCATTTCCATGACTCTTCTTTGAAAAGCTTTTTTTTTTTTGAGCTTTTCGTGACTTGCAAAATGCTTTCCGTATTTTTTCTTGTTAAACAATAATTTAAAATTTATATTTGACATCTTAACCATGTAAGTAACTGTCCTTTTATAATTCTTTTCATTAATTTTTAATAACTCACTTTTTCTTATATCAATTTTCTCTTTATTTGCATGCATCTTTTTACATACTTTTGTCTTGTTAGCTTAAGTATGGGCACTTGCCTTTTCCTCAAATTTTATTTTACAGTTTCTTACCATCTAGGCAGCTGCTGGATATATATAGAGAGACAGAAACACAGACATCTAATCCAGCTGTAAGTGATTTAGGATTCAGTGACAGAAATAATTTCTACCATGTGTGTCCTCTCTGGGCACCTATTTACTCTGAGTTTTGTGCTCTTTCCCCTTCGCGTCACCTGCTTTTGCCTAGTACTGACTTCAATCCTGACATTATTTTTGCAGTCTCACTTTGTACACATACATACTTCCTCTCCCATACGGCAGAGAGAGTGTATTTCCTTTTTTGCATTTCAACAATGTGTCAACTAGTTTTACAGCATCTGCTGACTGATGATATTCCACTGTGGAACAGTTTGGACAAAATTAAGGTTGCATTACAAAGATATTTTTTGCAAAAGGCTTAACACATTTGCTGAAATGTAGATTAACTTGTTCTCTAATTTCACTGATTGACAAAGCTATAACTAGTTGGGGAGACAAGGTATTGTAAAATTTAAAACAGCCTTTTGACAAATATAAAACTGTGACTTAATGTCTGTTGTTACTACATACCAATTAAAAATGCATCTGCCAGACTGTCAAGAGACATGAGCAGGAGTTTAGGGAGCAGAACAGTTCAGCTAACTGAGGTTGCTAAACAGACTTCCATTTCTGCCTGCTTCTAAGTGGGTGCAGCTGAATGAGACTTGTCTGGAATAGAAAGACCTCACAACGTTGCATTATACAGAAATGAAGATAGTTGGAGACACATGTTTAAGCTCAGGAATACGTGTCCTTGCAAACAAGAAGCTTCTGGCTCCACCAAAATGTGAATTGCGCTGTTTCCTTCAGCCAGACCACGGCTCTTTCCTTTGAGCCTGTTCTGACGTAGGTGCCTTCACTGAATGCTTCGCTAATTTTTGACTGAGTAAGCACCATTGTGTGTCAGTAACCAGTAGTTTCTCTGCAGTTCTCTTCCTCTCCCTATTTCATACACACTTATTAGTTGAGGGGAGGTGGTGCATAAATTTACTGGAGATGAGAAATGAACATTTCTGCATTATTGTTACAATACATATAGACTTGGCCAAATTGAAACCTCTCAAATACTGACTGTATATTTTGTAATTACGGAATAGCAGAGCACATATATATATATATTTTACATTTTCAAAAGAAAAAAATAAATTTAATTTGCTTTAAATTAAGAGAGTTCTATCTCATTTTGAAATAGTTGTATCAAAGAAAATGTTTTGCAGAGCTTAAAATACTTTTTAAATTAATTAGTCTGTTATTCAAATGGGAATGATTTTTTCTCCAAATTGCTAGTTGTCAACCAACAAAAGTAACAAGTTATTTTAATCAGTTCTACTTTCCCTTCATTGCTGTGCTTTCTTCTTTCTTACACACCAAACTTACAAAATACGTACCTTAGAACATAGGTATGCCCAAACTCTCTTATTTTAATTATAGATTCAATTTTTTAAAAAGTGTATGCTTGGACAGTTTTTGCTAATAACCTTTTCATGCAGTCTTTATTGCATGTTTTTCTTACTAGTAGTGAGTATGTGAACACACTGTGTGGTTTTCCTTCCTTCCTTCCTTCCTTCCTTCCTTCCTTCATTTGTTCGTTCATTTGTTCCTTCCTTCCTTCCTTTCTCTCTACCTCTCTTTTTTTAATTTCTCTTGTTTTCATTGAATGTATCTATCTTTTTGGTACATACGCTGACTTCTTTCACTGTTCTTATGGCATTTCTGTATACTCAGGAAAAATGGTTCTTTCCTTAGCTGGCATACCCTCCCTCTATTGGAAGTGAGAGTAGAAGTTCAATCTCTGCATTCACAAGGTGAAATACTGTATGCAGTTGGAGATAAAATTGAAATTAGATATTGCTCCATCAATATGCAGCATAATATAGAGTCCTAAATTGTATATATCTAGGTTCAGGATGAACACTGAAGTCTACCCAAATATGTCTTCAAGCAATGATGTCTAAGATCAAGCACTGTGTATTTTTATCAAAACTTACATCTCATTGTACTTTAAGCCAGTAGACAAATACCATTCTAGTGTTAACTTCCCTTTCCTATACCTACCTAATTATCTTTAAGTTACATGAGCGCAAACTTACACAAATATATCTAAAGTGTACTTAAAACTAACAAATACTTAGGAAAAAATAGAATCTGGGTTACTTTTGAAGATTATAGATTCCATTTTTATAAAAATATTATAGCTGCACTTTTACTTGTTGCAGGTGTGGGCCTCGGTATCAGGGAAGATTGGGAAGGGCAGCCTTTAGGGTGTTTGACTGAGAAACTGACAAACTGTGTATCTGTTGGAATGACTTTTATGCAAATAAAACATAATTGAAAAAAATGATCCACAGGACAAGCTATATTTTATCCATGTGATATCAGATGGATTACTAGCATTCTGATCTGAGCTGCTCATCCAGTATTACTGGAGAAACAGAGATCAAACATTGAACTCATGTTCTAGAAAAACTATGCATTTTTAAAATGTGGCCATATAACACTTTTTAGATTTTGAGGTCACATCAAGTTTTGCGGACACTGAATGGTTTCTATTTGCTTTTGCTTTAGCCCATAAAGAAGTATATGTGGTAATTCACTGTAGCAATTATTGGTGCACTAACTGCCGTTTTCAATTGCTCACAGAATATACAAAAATGCTTTTAGCATTGCTGAACTATACATGACATGAACCACGGAACAAATAGATAGTCAGTTAGAGTGATTCTGTGAATACTCTAGACATCCGTGACATTAAATTAAATTTCACAATTCAAACTTTAATTTTATTTTGGTTTCATTAGGTTTTAGTCTTATATGTCTCTGCATATCTACTTTCTCAAACTGTTTCTTCAAAAGATTTAAAACATGCTGAAATATCAACTTTCAGAGTGAAAAATGCACAATTTTGTTGCTTCAAAAAAAAAATATTCCTGATGAAAAGGCATCTAAAATACTGAAATGTGTTTTGAATATACCACATGGTAGGTATTTCTAACACATGGAACCAGTATTTATGGCTGTGTGAGTACAAAAATGCCTGCTTGGTTCCCTGATTCAAATGTTTGTGCAATCCATCAGGCATAAGTCTAGGAGAATCAGTGAAAATCTTTCAGTTAAAAGGTAACTGGATGTAAAGAATTTCTGAAGGCTTTGCACCAATTCCTTCTGCTTTTTGAATAAGATAGTTGAAAGACACAGTTGTACAGTAAAGAAAACTGTTCTCATATGACTGCAGGAAAAAAACCTCAAACCAACAAACGGCTGCAAAGTTTAAAAACTTTTAGTATTCTAGAGGGGGTGTTCTAGTAATTCAGCTTTCTTTTACCAGGTAAACATGGTGCTGGAAGACAGTATTTTATAGAGATTACAGTAACTACATGTAAGTGAGCTGTATATTGAGAAGATGTGGGAAGCAAGGAGAAGAAAGCCATCTATTTTGCAGTGCATGCCTTTAACTATCTTTTTGTACTTCTCTAATGGTAGAACATCAGTCTCCGCTTTATGTCCTGTGAGAGTGCATGCTGTATTTGCTCAAGGACACTCCATTACTGCACTCATTTTGCACAGTATGAATTGCGCATAGGAGGTTGTTTCTTATTGATGCAGAACTAATTGACATCACAGCTTCCTCCTCTCTCACTTTATTTAATTAGTAGCAGCCAGAGAAAAGCAGGTGGTCCTACCTATGTGTGATTGTTCATGTGGTCAGTTAGCACATGGAATTATGTTCACTTGATGAACTTCAGCACTATCTATTCTGTTACACAACCACAACTGCAATTTCTGATCACAAGAATGGCAATCATCTGCTGAAGTTTCAGGATAAACAGCGGCAATCATTGAGCTGCATCCAAGAGCAGGAGGTCATGTCTGAAAACACAAACAAGGTGTCTAGATATTCCTTGGAACTTCTGCTACAGCTCCCTGCCACGAAAAGCAATGATCACCAAACCTCTTCTCTGCATCTTTGACAGTACAGTTCCATGGAAATGGACTTCCCGGCACAAAGTGCATTTCAAAAATGCAAGGAAGTGACTGACGTCCAATTCCACTCATCCACTATGACAAACAGACACTGTTGATTACCATTTGTGATGTTCCAGTCTATGGCATTAGAGTCAATCTCTGCTACACATAACCAGATGGGAATGAAGTGCTTATCATTTACTATTCAAGAACTTTGACACCAACTGAATGAAGCTATGCATGAGACGAGTGCTTGCTATTGAAATTCTAAATGATGTCTATAGTTGTAAGGTGGAGACTCACACAGATTGCGAGTATGTTCTAGAGAAAGACAAGCTGACATTGCCAGTCACATCCCGGTGACTGCAGAGATGGTCCCTTTGATTGCATAGCTGTTTGCAAGCCAGAAAAATTGACATGATGAGCTGGCTGCTGATGTAAATGTCAAAGTACTTTCACCTCCATCGGAAAAGCTGATACTGGAATCATTCCCTGATTGGTCTCTTCAGGTCACAAATGATTGTCAGTGATCCAATAAAGGCACAATTCAGTCTGAAAACACGGCCAGAAGAGAAACTGGTTGCCGGAGTGTTTTCTTTTCATTCTTCAGCATGAGCAGACTGTGACAAAAGATTCTTCTTGTGGGGAAATAATATTATTCTTCCTGACTGAGCAGTCTAGACCCACCAGCAATCTTTCTGAAGCATATCAGAGCTTTGTTCCCATGAAAGCATTGCTAAAGAATCAACACCTTTGTGAAGACAGTGGTAAATTAATGTACTGTTTTCCAAGTCTCTTGTTCTCAAGACTCTTCCCAAGAACCTATGATTGCACTAGATTTTTGTTTACAATGGCCCAGGATGATTAATTCTCATCGCAAATATCTAATGTGACAGTTTATGCACTTTGCCATCCATTCACAACTCATATGTCAGCAGATACTGGCATATTCAGTAGTAGAACAGCCTTCATCTCTGATTAGTTGAAGGACTTCAGAAGAAGTAACTTAATTCAAGTTTCTGCCGTACAATCTCTAGGCAAATAATCAACTGTACAGATGGTGATGAGGGACAAAGCTGTCCCTTCTTGTTCATTACTAGAGTCCATCCTGCTGAACTTCTCATATGGTGATATTTCAAGTCAAAACTGAGTTGTCTCAGTTTTGCTCTGTGTATGAGTGTGTGTTTGGTGTTTTCTATAGACATATATATATACACATATACATAGATCTATACATATGTATATATATATTACTATTTTTTTTAAGCAGGAAGTGTTATGTTTTCCAGAAGTCCTGAAGCTGGACCTAAATGATGTCCTTTAAAAATTATCAGGGTTACTTGTCCTGTCTCAAGAAGGTCCAGACTGCTACAGAGTAAATTGCATTCTATCATATCAATGAACTGAGAGTCACTCCTCTTAGAGAAGTGTTGCTCTGAGGAAGATTGCAGATACGGTGTCTCTGGCACTTGGTATTACTGATCTATTACTTCTGTGCTGAGAATTCTTTCAAAGATGTCCACATCTTCCCATTTAGCTTGAGGTAAATTTGTAGCTCCCCAGCATGAATGAGGAAGAATTGGTGAGACCAAGCTTGGCCCCAATAAGGACCCCATCCTGAAATATATTGGCTGAGCCTGGCTGGGGTATGCAAGTGCAGCCAGCCCCAAGAAGAAATCCTCCTGATGGCCCAGAAGGTTAGTAGGGGCATGACCTGGCAGCCTAGAAGCTAAAAAAAGTGCAGAAGCCAGGAGCTGCTGGAGACATTTGTCCTGTTACACACATTGAATTGGAGCTGTGGGATGCACCTGCTGCAGCAATCTCAATTCTTCATGGACCTTTGGTTCAGCCAGCAGAGTAGCCAAGACCCATATAAGTTTGGGTGTGTGGCTGTGTGTGTATCTCTGAATAAGTTTGCTCCTGAATTCTGTACCTTTCTTCCTTCTGCTTTGATCGGCTGCTCTCAACAAAAATAAACTGAAGGTAACTTCTGTTGGACTATTTAGTTCCCTGGGTAACTGATGCTACTGTCCTTGCAGGAGTGCCCTCTTTGATGCAGTTTCCAAAGAAATATGTCTTAGAAACGTTTGAGCCTTTTGTATGGTTAAGGTTGCCCATAAAGCATGAATGATTAAATCATCAGAAGGGGAGAGGAGCACTGTACATGTACAATGGAGATAATAGTTTTGTGTGGTACAAATGATCACCTAAGATGTCTTGCTGAAGGCATTAGACATTGATTTCTGTTAGACTGGAAAGACTCTAGATCATTCCGTGTCTCTACATCTCACAATTCTTGTGGCATGGAGAAGTAAACCTCTTTCATGAATTACATGGTTTTCATGTAACTGGCAGGGAAAGGGTCACATTCATTGCTGATGGCTGCTTCAGCTCCATGAAGCTTGCTCCAAAACCCCAACAGTGTACAATGGTATAAAAAGCCTGTCCAGAAACAAGGCCAGTCTAAGTTCAAAGCTTCCTACTATGGTGATCTTCTTCCCTGGGACTTCTCATCCCTGTCCATCTACTGTGGTTCACTGCTCCATCAGTTGCACTGACATGGTCATTTGTGCAGCCATAGTGTAAAGCTGATCCTTGAAAAGCTGCCGTGAAAAAATTGTCTTAGAAATATAAACAAGTAAGCATTTAATGAATTCCACATGTAGTGCTGTAGTGCAGTGGATAAGACTTTTTGCTAGCCTGGCAGACCCATGGGCTCTGCCCTGAGCTGAGAGCACAGGTTTCAGGGCTGGCCTGGGCTCACCTTGGCTGGAGCTGGGCTGGGCTGGTTTCAGTGCCTGCTTCGGGGCCAAGTGCCTGTTGCCTCCCCTGCCTGAGCTTGAGCTCTGCCAGTGCCTCTGTGGGAAGGGTCTGGCAAACCCAGGGAGTTGCTGCCCAACAAACAAGAGCCCTGGTGGGGCTGAGCGTGGGGAGCCTGTGGGGACATGCTCACACTCAGCTGAGACCAGCCAGAAGGCAGCAGCTCGGGGCAAGGAAACATACAAAAATAAACTCAAACATATCCAAGATTGAGGTTATACTCTTCCCAGCAAAGACCTCAGGACATTGATGGCTCATTGTAATAACTTACTGCCACTGCTGAGGAAGACTGACACAGTTGACCATAGATCCAGAAGGGTACTAGAAGGGACAGTACAACGCTAGTAAAACTGCTAATAAAATTATTAGAGAGCGAAACCAGCCACATAAAGATGGGAAAAAAATAACTGAAACATTTTCACTGAAGAGAAAGAACTGTGCTGGATGTCAGCATGTCTGCTCAGTATAAGGGCCAGAAACTGACTTCTCACTGTAAATGACAAGGTCTGCAACAGTCTTGCAAAAAAATCCAAAGGAGCAAGCAATCTTTGAGATCTCAAGATTATCACAGTATCTATTCAAATTAAGGTAGAATCTTTTTCTAAGTCCATGCCTCATAGAGCTATTCAGGCTTTGATCTTCTTTACGAGGAGCTGGAGGAAAAAACTAAGATTAAATAAATTAAATTTTCATTTAAGTCTCAAGTATTAGTTTACAGAATTTTCCTACTTTATATTATGGCTGTCTGAGATTTTCTTGTGATGCTAATAATTTATTGAATCCATGAAAGATTTAGAGATGTCACCAAAACACATGAAATGCAATTAAACTTTGACACTAACCACTTTGATCAAGTAAGGTCGGAGACAATACTTGCATCTATTAATATTTTATAAAGCAAACTTTTTGCCCTGATTTCTGAATAAGAGGGAGAAACTCAAAGGACATGATATGTCAACAGTGTCAAACAGAATTTTTAAAAATAATACTCAAATGAATCACTTGATAACATGAGTCAAGCAAAAGCCATTCAGGTTCAAGTTGTTGTGACAATTGTGCTAGCAATATTTTTTCTCTAGATACAGTCAATGTTTTATTTAAAAAATAATAAATTACACTGTTATTTTTCAGTCTGTCTTTGTTTCGTACTGCAGTTGATTTATTGACTCTTGCAAAAATAAATAAATATTTATTTTTAAGGAAATGAATATATTATATAAATAAATAATACAAATACATATATATATTTATTTATAAATTAAATAAGTTAAAGCAAAGTTCTAAAGCATTCTCTTGAAGTATGGAACAGATATAGCAGAATTAAGGTTTCTCTTTTCACAATGTAGGATTCTTCTGAAATTAACTTAAAAACCAAATAACAAGCACTCCACTGGTAATTTGGAGCAGCCTAAATATAGTAACTTAAGAAATGATAGAACTAATA
>WAAD01018402.1:8537-27206 GCA_013389945.1 Fregata magnificens | reverse complement strand
TGGGTGGGTGGGTGCTCCTTTATTTTTGAGTATTCAGTATCCCATACGGAATTTTGACAGTATTCCATACTGAATACCATTTAACCTCCGTGAGAATACAGCCGCACTTGGGAGACCCCACTTAGTGTACAGTAAATCACAATCCATCATAGTAATCTCAAGCATATACAGTGGGAAATCTCTTGAGGAAACCTCTTGTGAAGTCAGCACCATTTGTGTTATTAAAGCGAAAACAAAACATAGCCTAAGCAAAATGCTTTGTACAGCTTTCCCCAAATACACTGGAAGATAACAAAGGCTTACTTCTAGTTATGATGAAAGTCTCTAGCACTTACTGAGAAACTTCTTTATGATAAGTTTTTCAGTTTATGTATTTTGCAGCTTTTCATCATCCCTCTCTACTTCCATCATACATTCATGCCGCATAATTTTTTTTTCTTTTTTTTTTTTTTTCCCCAGGCAAGCCTCCTAAGTAATCCCCAGTCTCTCATCTATTGTTTCTCTGTTTAACTATTGATATCCTCTGTTCTCGAGAGTCTTTGAAAGAAAAGGCAGTTGGGAATTTGCTGGAATTCAAAACACTAATTTTACTCCAAGACAGCTGTTTTCTGCACAGCTAACTGATCACCAGCTTTTCAAATAGTAAAAACACAACATAATATTTAAAGTCACATGTCATCTCTACCACTTTGTGTGGTAGTTTAGCGAATCATTAGCAAATGTTTATAAATCAGACAACACAATAAAAGGATATGGGGATAACTGCTGACATTTGGTAGTGCCAAGAGAGAAAATTTTCTGTGTCACTTGTTCTTTGGTCGCACATGCATAGATGATAGATACTAAAAACAAACAAACAAAACTGGTCAGTCTGTGAAGTTAGCACTTATTTGTGATCAATGGTCAAGGAGAATTTTGAGAGATACTTTTGAAATTACAACTGTTGGTTAAGTATCTTATAATGGACAACCAAACAAGTGTGCATTAACCAACACAGATTAAATACCATACTAGTTCATCATACTTGTCCAATCTTTAATTATCTATTACTATACTTGCCATAAGTAGGAGTATGCAGAGCCAGGAGATCTGAAGTCCAAGCCCATAACCTAACCAGCAGTTTACTCTCATTCCTAACTGCAAGGTTACCATCGTGTTGCAGTTGCTCAAACTCCAGCATAAATCTTAGTGACTGCACATGAAACACTCCACAGTGTGTAAAGGAAAATGTTCCTATTCATTATAAGGCACTGTGCACATTTTCTACACGGGGAATTATGTGCCATCTCTTTCAAGGACATCAAAGGAACTAAGTGAAGCATAATAGTTTTTTGTATAAATAGTAGGTATCAAAGCCTTGCTAATGCCAATCACTGAAGTATTTCTAAGGATCACTTCCTTTGACACACTTATCCAAGGAAGGATGCAATATGTCACTTTTCTTAGTAGGAGAAACTTAAAGCATAAAGTTCAAATTTCTGGTCTTTCTCCTGTTATAGAAAAGTAACAAATTCTGATCACAGAATGGTGAACACAACTTCATTTTAGGTTCAAGGTAGTATTACTGAATGAAACATATTTGTGGGATATTCTCAAAACATAAAGTGCACTGAAAATCATTATTAACAGGCATCTCATCTTCAGAATAGTCTCTTTATGGACATCCTTATCTCTGTCAATAGAGTGAGGTTGACAGTTTTCATAATCCCATTTAGTCCTTTTAAAGTTAATGATTATAGAAATACAATAAACTAAATCCACAATGGGACTTCAATGTTACCGAAGACACCATCCCTCCTAGGGAACACAAGGCACCCAGTAAATCAAGTGTTGATTATTAGGTGCTACAAAATTGGAAACTTCACCAAAGAGCATTCTGCACAGTTTATTCAAGATTGCCCATAAGGGAGGCCAAGTCTTTGGCCCTGTCACACAGACAGTTGGTTGCCTACTTTTTCTCAAAAATCTTAGTGAACATTCAGTGAACATTTGTGCTGAATTTACATGCTTAGGTCAGGCTCATCTTCCTCATGATAGAAAAATGAGAGAGATTTTGTTGTAGCCAGATGACTAAGCATGCACTTATTGCAGCCAAACAAACAAGATGCTTTATCAGTGTTAACATTGACAAAGCAATGTTAAATTCACTGAAGGCAATATCCCAGTGTTAATGCACCTCCTTAAAAGTGAAGAAAATTCTTTCTTTTCAAGACTTAGGGAATTTTATACAGACAGCAGGAGCTTTAAGATGTAAGTGTTCAGACCAGGCAATTCCAGAAATTGCAGAAATTGTGGTCAGGGGAGAACACTCAGTCCAGTTATCCCTCTGTTTCCCTGTGTACTTTTCCCAGAGTTACTGGCTAATTAGGAGGACAGCATGAGCCCCACTGTCAGCCTTGGAGGCAGCTGTGTATTGGGGAAAACTTGACTGTTGTCAGCATGTCCCCACTCACACCATAACTGGGCCAAGGTCAAAAGAAAGTTCAGTTTGTAGGTTCTACTTGGGCTTAGGTATGAGTTAACCTACCTGCCAGTTCACCTGTCAGATGGATCAGGATATGAATAGGGATGCACTTTTTGGTGCCTATGAAACTTGTGAAATTACTGAAAGCTGAGTGAATGTTCAGGGAGATGGCTCTAAATTCCGGATATGTGTATAACGGGGATAAAGTAGATAAACATAAAATGACAATTAACAAGTTGACAGCAAAAGTGCTCACTGTGAGATAGCCCAGATGTCAGTCAGAAGTACCCACAAACTGATGTAGATATTTATCTATTGATTCTCCATGGCATTAAGGAAATACTTCTTAGTCTTAAGTTAGGAAATGTTTTCTCCTCCTACTCATTTTTGAAGGATGTTGCTCTACAGTGTGAGAATCACAACGGAAAGAGTGTGAAATACTTTCAGCAAGTATATACTCATTTAACTTTTTTGCTTCCAGAAGGTATACAAATTTAAAACATTTAAAACCAACAATATAGACATTTTAAAAGTACAGCAATTTTTAAAAAATGTTTTACATTCAAAATACTCATAAATTTTATTTGAAACTATTAAAAAAAGCTTGTAATTTTGCCAAATATTCCCTTTATATTTAATTTTATTAACAGTTAATTAATTTGATCATTACAGCCAAAAAAAAATTAAATAAGCAAAAAACCCCCAAACAAACCTTAAAACATTATTTCACTCTAAATGGGGACAGTTTTTCCCAGTACTGCTAATATGCTATAGTCTACCTAACTCCAATCACTATTATATGAAACAAAATATCGTTGGTGATCTAAATTCCTTACTTACCTGCTACAGCAGGGACTACATTGAGCTTCCAAGTGTGTCCCAATACCCCAAATCATTATCTAAACCCACACATAATTTCTAAGGCTGCTATCTTGAGATCCAAGACTCTCTATGATGATCAAGAGACACAATTTGTGGTACTCAAAGAAAAGATTTACTTTCCTTAATTTCTTTATGACTGTGTCTTTCTATTTGTCAGTTTATGGTGTTTTAGGGTTGTTTTCTCCTTCATTTATAGCAAAATTTCAAGAACGAATGATCTGAAGGGAAAAAACAACTGTACACTGCACAGAAAAGCAGGTTAAAAAACCCAAAACACTAAACCAAAACCCTTGGCAAACATTGCCAAGATTGGTTCAAATACTTCTGCTCCTGTGGGAAAGAGAAAAATGGATTCAATTCATAGCCCACAGTCATTAATATTCATTATGCTTCCTCTTCTATCTGGAAATGCATCAATTAATTAATTAACTATTCATAGAAGTATTTCTTTTTCCCCTCACTTTCCATTCTAATTCTCTCCATATTTGAATTCTTCCTCATGCTACATTTAAAATACTTTTTGCCTCTACATTAAAAGGGAATATGAATTTACATGAATAAACAAACAAATAAATAAGCAAATATGATCATGGTTATTTTCTGTGTAAGAAGGAAAAAGGAGGGGAGGAGAAAGAGAGAACTGTGTGTTAAAATTTTATTGCCATGACTAAAATATGCTTAACTGTCATGTCTGAATGGTATGAGGGCCTACAAGAGTTATGCAAATACTCTGCCTTCTTGTGCAGTATTCAATAGACGGTTAAACAGATGGAGTTACTGCACTGAAGAAAAAAGGCAATAATGTAGCTGTCAATAATATATTCCTGTGTATATCTTCATCTGGAAGTGATCAATTAAAGGAGTTAAAATTTTGGGTTATTACAAGATCCACAAGTTTGCATGTAGGTTCTGTAAAAATAATTTCATACAAGTTTTGTTCTGTGATTTTAACAAAAATGAAGCCCTGGTTGATATGAAAAAGCAAACAGGACATGTTTCTTTGATGTTTTACAACTTATTTGTTAGTGTGAAGGAAACAGATGGAAGAAGGTCTGAAACTTTTAGGGCATTATTTTCTACACGCATAAAAGAGAAGCAATCCTAAATTATAGTGAGGGACTGGGACTTCCACAGAGTGATTGAAGTGGAAGTATTTCCAGATGTAGAAGCTGGAATTCTTGTTATATCTTCTAGCCATATTATTTTCTTCAAAAGGAAATGCTAGTATGCCAAGTCTGCCAATACGCATGAAGCCAACAAAACCAACCAACCAAAAGAGTCCATCTTTGATTTTAAATCTTGAAGACCAAACTATGCAATATATGATATATGAAATATGTGCCCCTGAGGATAGTAAGAACAATACAGATGCTTTACTATTAGCAAAAGTTATCCTACAATTTTACTGAAGTAACTGTAATAAAAATTTCATAAATTATGTTGTCTGTATTCCACTAAGCTTGTTTTAAGGGATGAGGTTTGTCTTAGAGGATGGGCAAACATTTGGTGATATTCCTTTTTGCTCTAGAATTAACTGATATGTAAAAAGAGTGAGGAAAAGGGCAAGATTTGAACAATATAATTTAGGGTCATATAAAGACCTATTAATCAGTTGAGACATTTGATTAAGAACTCTGGGGATAAAAGGTCACAAAGGATTAAATTAATTCAATATATTTATTTAATTTTAAATGAGGTGTCAAACATACATGTGGTACAGAAAGGAATTTCAGTAAACTCATTGGTATGTATAGATAACTGTGATTTTCCTTTCAACAAAGAAAGATTGGTTGTTTTGTTTGTTTTGTTTTGTTTTGTTTTTTAATTTCAGTTGAATTCATAAAAACCCCACTGCTCATGATATTCTAGTAAGGTTTTCTCTTTTCCTTTCCATGCATGTGAAGAAGGGATCCGTGTTGGCCCAGGTGTTTAATGGAAACAGATCTACTCAACAGAACCCTTAATTAGCATCTTTATCTCACCTAAAAGCTTGTGCTCTTAATTATATAGAGAGTTGAACTGGATATTCAGTATACATCTTGTAATCTTAAAAATATGAACCTATAAATCTCTTCAGCTGATTTTACTAATTATGTCCCCTGCTTATTAATACATGGATTTATACTGAGGGGTGGGGAGAAGAGTAAACTAATTCAAGTTTTTTCTTTCTTAACATTTATGATGAGTGCCAGAGGTATGCACACACACTAACTTATGCAGCTCATTTTGATAAATACTTGAACAGATAAGTCTTTTTACTATACTGATACTGCATAGCCTATCGCAGGGTTCATAAAAGTTACAAACTCATTTCGTGTGAGTTTCTAAACTGCTGAAGTTTATTTTTTTATTATTATTTAAATCCTTGACTTAAAAAATTGTTACAGGATTAACATTTGTCATTGGCCTCTATTTTCTCTTCTAGTTGTAACTTCCCATGGAAATCAATGATGCCATTTAATGAAATGAAGAGCTCCTAGCTGGATGTTTTCTGGGCATTTGCAGAAGATTACACGTTTCTCATTGCACTTCAGTGTGAGACTTATGAGGCATAAAGTTTCCTTTATTTTTCCCCATGATTCCCCATCACATCTCAGTAGATAGCACTGTGTGCAGAATAGGTGAGAAGTTAAGCCCCTAAGTATGTGGTTTATTTGCAGTTGGTGATAAAGTAAATGATATTTCTTCTTTCTACAGTAATGTTTATTTACATTTCCATTGTTTTGGGTTTTTTTTTTTTGTTTAGTTCCTTATTCCCTCACTGCTCACTTTTTCCAATTATTTGTATGCACTTTGGGTTTTTCAATTACCTCCATATTACCTATTTGGGGAGCATTGTTTTAAATGCATATTTTAACAGCACAATTTGCTTTGACAGAATGATTTGTAGAGCTGCAGCAAGCCATTCACCAGAGATTTGAAATCTTGTGCACAAACTCCCTAATCTAGCAAGCTTTAATTCACAAGCTTACTGCTGTTCCTCCATTAAGGTAGTGATGAAATGCAAATCGGAAATTGTTCTGCAGAGCTTCCAAGCTGCTAAAAAATTCAGAACTGCTGAAATCCTACAGTACTGTGACATTTACAACATCATTGTATCAGAGTCATAATTTTCTTTTAATTGGGAGCAGGTAGAGGAGAGTAAGGGGAGTATTTAAGTGCATGTTAGGATGATGGAAAAAGAATGAGGAAGTGAGCAGTGCCCTCAGCAGCCTCGCTAGATTGCTAAACGACTTATTCACTCTCTGCTCCTTTAGAGCTTATATTCTTTTCACAATGACACATTTTCAGTAAGACATAGGGAAACAAATGCCATCCCATCTTCACCAGGGGTTTGTTGGTTAAGGCACACTCCAAGAATTCTGTGCTCTGGGTTTGAACACACCCCTCCGGTTACCAACACTTGCAACCCAGCTTTCTCATTACTTAAATCACCAGAACAGTTGTACTTGAAAGACCACTGCCCTCTTCTTTTCTATTACTGAGCAGAGATCTAAAAGTGTCAGCTTTACTTCAGGGCAAGAATCAGGCTTATGCCACTTTGTTACAGGGGAGGGGCAAAAAATGGCAACAAAGTTAAAGCTCAGTTAACATTTTTCATGTTGGTCATGACGAGCAAATTGCTTACATTTTGTGTTTCTTATTCTGAAATTAAATTGTGAGTATAAGGAGCAATAAACTTTTTTGTGTAGGCAAGTGAAAACAGAAAAATCACTGCATGTTTACAGGAAAATAGGAGTATGTCACTGAAGTCTGAGTTCCTTTGGGACACATAAATATGCAGGCCATCATACTTCGGGCTGAGGTTAGAACTTTATCTGAGGTTCTGCAGATGCAGGGCCTGCTCTTGATATTTATTGTATATGGCAATGGATGGCAATATCCATTATACTACAGAATTATATAAGTTATATTTAGTGTTTATGTCAGTGGAAAATTTTCAATAAAAAGAATTGCATTGCCTTTTCAAAAAGAGCCTTATTGATGATTAGAACTTATTCCATGTGGTGGATTCATAATTCTCCAAGTGGAGAGGTTAGACAGAGAAGGACATTGCATGAGGTACGTTGGTGTTTGTCAGGTTTCCCCTTCTGCAGACATATTCACCCTCCTTTCTTTGGTCCCATTTTGCTCCTTGCAACAGCTTTAAATGGCTCCAGTAAGTCACAACAATGTTTTTCTTGACATCAGAAATATCTCATGGGCGCCTTCAGATTCTCTGTCTCTTCCTCTTCCATGAAAAATAAATATCTTATCCTAGGAGGTGTGGATGACCAGAATCACTGAATCATATTCTTACTGGTAGTTAATGCTTACCCTTCCCAGACCTCTGTTACCATGTTTAAAGATATTGGAAACACATATTTTTCAAGAGCCCTAAAATGAAATTGTCAAAGACCTCTAAAGAGCTGTACCTCCTTTCTCACATTCAAATGAACGCTGGGAACTAGTACAAACTACTGTCACTACTACTATTACTACAAAGCCTGCGTAGCTTTTAGCTGACTGTCTTTTAACAAACCTTCTTGAAGATAAACTGCATTGAGATGATGTTTTGCATAAAAAGATAAAATTTCTTATTATTCCAGATTGTCTCATTAAGTATCACAACCCTCCATAGTGTCATGTGGAGATGAAAAAAATGAAATTCAGTAGAAGATCTAAATCAACTCTACTGTCTAAGCAGAGTTTGGGTATGAATTAGAGACATATTGAGACTCAAAATTCAAAGTGTATTCATGTACTTTATCCATACAGATTCCCCAAATTATCAGAGAATCTCTGTAATGCAGTTTGCAATGTATATACATTTGCATTCTTAATGCTGACTTTTATGTCATTTTAGGTATTTGCTGAGAGTTTTTAGATGCAAGCTATAAATATATACCAAGTGTAAGAATCAACTGATGAAGTAGCAACTGTAAATTGTCTTCTCAAAATGACGATAGATGCCTCTGTCTACAATGCAGTCACAGAAGTAGGAAAAAAAAGCCTTCCTTATTTTTTACAATGAAACTTAGAGACAGCCATCTAGAAATGATTTCTTTTATAAACACTTGAAATTCTTCATTCTTTGACATCAAAACCATCTATTCTGTAAAACAATTTCCAGGAGGTACTTGTTATGAAAAAATAATGTTTCTACTTCC
Organism: Fregata magnificens; assembly: GCA_013389945.1. Classification (NCBI taxonomy): domain Eukaryota; kingdom Metazoa; phylum Chordata; class Aves; order Suliformes; family Fregatidae; genus Fregata; species Fregata magnificens. The sequence goes on along the minus strand of WAAD01018402.1, from coordinate 18,710 downwards.
CTAAGAAAAACTGTTTGGTTCTTTAAATGGTTAAAGAAGCCTATCCTTCAGTTGAGAACTAGCAAATTCAAATGCAGGACTTTTGTTTCATTGTTATTTGACTAGTAAAATGCTTACTACACCAATATACTAAGGTCATTTGATGGTTTAATCAGTACTAAGGTAAGAAACCATCAAAATATTCATAGTAATTAATTTAAATTAATAGAAATATTTTAATTAATCAATTACTTCTTAGTAAACAGAAGATTATTAAAGGGATTTTCTAATACAATGGTAAGAAATAGAAACAGTACCTTCTGTGTTGTCTAAATTTAAATACTTCAGAATAATTTTATTTCAGCATTTTAACAGCCTTTCTTGAATTTCTTTGAAATAGATTTCCAACTCTGATCAAGCATAAAAACTGTAGGTCCAAACCTTTACTTTACCAGCATAAATGTCTTCTGCATTTACTATGTCTGAATTTGAAAATGATTGCAGAAAAAATAATACATATGTAAAATGGAGAAATAGAATATGTATTGTTTTTTTCTGTCAGAGTGCGTTCTATCAAGTGTTGAATAATTAGTTTTCCTGTGAAGTAGAGAGGATAAGCTATGATTTCAGATTGTCCTGACACATAGCAAGAAGAAGCCTGCATGAAAAGAATTATGCAACCCCTGTTCATTCAGGGATTGTCTACCATCTGGCTTAAGGGACTGCTGGTAAAAGGAGTCATCATTTTGCTATATATGATACTGTTTGCCCAGATCACATGTACGTTCTGTTAAATAAAACTACCTCCCAACAGACAGACAGGCTGCAGCCTGGTGTCTCTAAACCTTGAAACATTAAACCTGGATTTCTCATCAGAATAACAGAAGAAGGGATCTCTCTGGACAGCAGTGCCCCTGAGTGTAGCCTACCTGGGGCTGCTACCCAGATGAAGGACTGCAGCTGCTGAGCTCAAAGCAACCAGATTAATCTCAAAGGAGCTGAATAACAAAGGTAACATTTTCTTTTTTGTGACATTTTTAGTGGAAGCCAGAGGGTGATAAAAACCACCGTGGCAACAGCAGATTGGCCTGGGGGTACAGAACTACAAAACCATCGGTAGCTTATGCTGACAAACTACCACAGAAATCAGTAGATAGTTAAAAAGAGTTAATAAAAAGTTCAAAAGTGGGAGGCAAAATTCAGGGATATCTGTGGAAGCCGGAGACTGAGGAAGAACTGCTATGTACAGGGGCTGAACTGTCGGCCGCAGACCTGACACCTCAAAAGGGGAGTGTCCTGCTCCCCTGAGCTGAGTTGGACTGGGCTAAACTGCCCCGGAGGAGCTGGAGTTCTGATTTGCCTGTGTGCTTGTGCATTAGGGAGCAGGAATGGCTCTTCCCCTGCTACTGCTATTCCCTGTCCTGCCAAGTCAATAAACTTGAGATGACATGTTGCTGTGTGGTGTGATTCTCTTCTGGTAACATCCTCACCCAGGCTCCCTGTGACAATGGCTGTGTGCCTCTTCTCTCTTTTGGCATAACATCCAGAGGAGAAACAGATAAAAGACTTGTCTTCTTGGTATCAATAATCCGGCTGCTACCGAAAACCTTTTCTAGGAATTCCAATCAAACTTCCATCCACAGATTTTCAACATCAACAAGCTGAGTTCAAGTTCTTTATAGAACCAAAGCAGAAGAAGCTTAAACTTTACATTAATCAGGTTTTCTTTTTTGCGTAGCTATGCACAAATGCAGGTATGTAGGAGAAAAACACCATTTGTAGTTTTCTAAAATAAATGCATCTGCCAATAAATAAATCAATAGACACAGGAGTTAAAAAATGGTATTACTTAAAATAAATATTTAGAAGGAAATAATATTTTTTAATGACTAACTAACACAGCTAGAAAGAGTAGACAATTCCTTTGATTAAGAATCTAAAACCTTCGTCAAGTAGATTAGCTCAGAGCAGACACTTAAATGAAGAACACATACATCTTGCATATCTCTTTGCTTTTTCTCTAGTAGGAAATTTTAAATGCAGTGACTGGAATTGCTTCTTCCCCAGTTTTAAAGACTCTGAATTCTATTTCCTAAAGCAAGCTTAGTATAAAATAACCTCATCTCATGTCAAACCCATAATTCAGTGATTATCTGTTTTATTTGAAGATTCGGATGTTTGAAAATAGTCATTTATTGGCTCAGTCTCTACTGTGACCTCAATTAAAATTGTTCTGTCTATAATTAGATTAATTCATTGTACTAATATGCTTGTTTAGGTGAATATTTTCTTGATTAGCCACTTTAATCAAATTAATAAAGTACACAGAAATGGTTTATTCCATCAAGTTGCAAGCTGGGTCATGAAATCTGAGAGTTTAGCTAACTTCAGGAAAAACTTTTGGAAGTAATTTGAATCTGTTTCCAGAATAAAACAATGGCACAGATTTAACCCCACCTGCCCCCTTTCCCCTCCTCCTATGTATATAGACCCTGAATTAGCTAGATAGATAGAATATAGTATTCTATGTCAAAAGCTGTGATCTTGAAAACTCAAACATCCACCTAAGGTTAGTGACATCTAATTTTCATAACAACTCATTTTTATCTATTTTTTTAATCTTAATTTTAAGCACTCCTTAAGTACACAAAACTTTTTGTCCTGAATATGGCTGTAGGTCCCTCAAACTTCAGATTGCTGAGATATGTGTTGTCATATAAATGTCTGTGCCTGCCTGGAATTCAGAAACCAGCACTTTTGTGTGCAAGTCCCCTCAGGGTCTTGACCTCGTAGTATTTTTCAGATAATCCCTAACACATAGTAACAAGATTAGGCACTTCACACAATACCGTAGTAGCTGCTGCTTTCTTTTCAAATGCTACTACTACCACCAGCTTATTTTTGTAATAGCTTAGTGGTTACTGCACTTTTCCAGGAGGTGGAAGACTTGATTTTATTCTTACTTCAGTCTGCCAGGACTTGAACCCACATCTGCTGCTTCCCAGAATTGTGCTGTAATCATCAAGTTGTAGACAAGGATGGAGATGAGGAAAGCAGGAAGGGATTAAAAAGCACCCTTTTTTAAAAGCTATGCCACTCTGCTGAAAGAAAGCAAGTTCCTTGAACCAAGACAGAGAAAAAATATGAGAATCCGCATTTTTTTTTTCTGGCCAATAGGGAGGAAACTTTAATGGGAGGTATAAGAATCAGAACTCAATCCCCTATTTATATAATTTACCTTAGATAAACATTGCATAAAAAACAGAAGTGGCACTAAAGAAAGTGCCATACTCCATAATTCCAATGATGGGCTGTGGTTTTAATTTATCTAAAGACCCCCATCAGTGTAAGAAACAAATGTATTTGAGTGGAATCCCTGCACAGTGACCTACAAAATATACTGTAACTGAGGAATCGCTTAACTTTGCTTGCTTGTTTGCATCTATAAAAAAATCACAAAATATTTTTTCAGATTATTTTTGGGAACTTAGTTCATAGGTTCTTATATATATTTCAATAATAGCTCCATGTGACTAAGCAGTGGCAGCCATATTTTTGAACTAAAATTTGAAGCTGTAATTGCTCTCTCTCTAGACTGCATTGCTTATTTAGAAGTTTTTATGCATAATATTATTCCCCACATTTACACCCCAATTACACTGACGATTGAAAAACCTAACAAGGACTTTCCATACATTCTCAAAGGTGTGCTATTTTATAAATTGCCAGTAAGTGATTTGAAATCTCTCAGCAATGTCCATTCCCGACCCAGGGTTCTCCCATTAGTCTCCCTCCTTTATTCCTTCCTACTATTTGTTCTTTTATTAGTCAACATGAGTGAAACTTGAATCCTTATGTAGTTTTTGGTTAATATTACTCACATAAGCAAAGTTAGCAGTTTGTGTGTTTGAAAGCAAAATTCATAATTCAACAGTGTGGTGACTGCAGTATCAGCTGGAGGCGTTTTCATCTTTTCACAGACGATATAGAGATGGGACTTTCAGGTGGTAGGATACAATGAAATACATTATTATTACATGGAACTGGGTAGCTGCTTGAAAAATATTGATTCTGTAAACTAAAATGACTAGCAGTTCATGACATTTTATTTTTCCTGTGAAAAGACTGAGTTATTTAAAAGGAAATAGTACCATTTTTCTGTCACAACACATTTCAAAATTTTCAAAAATGAAATATTTTCAGGATAAACAAATAAAAGTATATTTTAAAATATTTTTCATACAATTTTATGTTTGGGTTTTTTTAAAAAATCAGGTCTCTAGCATAAGCACAATAGACATTTTTCTCCCAAGCCACTTCTCACAGTGATATGATATAAGAAGGGGAAGCTGTTCCTGATGCATGTGAGTGGAGTCATGGGCAACTTGATACCTGACACTTTTTAAATGTGACATCATGTTTCAGGCAAAATAATGTGCAATAGCAAATGTGAACATAGAGTCTGCCTTGCGTCTAGTAGTTAAGGTGAATGCAATACATTAGAGTATGTTACAAGGACTGTGAAAGAGATATTGCCTGAGTAGTTGGGTTATAATTAATCCACTTGTTCCAGACCTTCAAATAAGATAAAAATATTGAAAAGTTATTATACTGTAGAGCAGGAAAATATTATTAAAGCTTCTCAACAATTTTAACACAAAGAGTTAAAAAAAGTCCTAGTATTATTTACAGCTCTTTTCTGTACATAAATAATAAAAGATAGATGAAAATGTAACTAGTTATTCCTAGAATTTATCCTGTGCTCCAGATTCTTAGATATGAAAGGATGTCATGAACAAAATAAAATAAATTCATTATTACTGATTACTGAAGGATGAATAATCTATACACATTATTATGCTGTTTTATGAACATGTTGAAGAATAACTTAATCCTTCAGAAATGTACTCTTTATGACATGTATATCATACCTTTATAGGAAACTGTTACACACTAAATCCCCAGAAAACCACTAGCAATTGAGTCAGTTGCCATTGGGTATCTACATTTCCATTTTTTTTTCAAATATGCAGAAGTCTACTTAGACAGCTGTCTTACAGTTCTTTTAATCCTGTCATTATGCATGAGAAAAGGTTGTGCCAGGAGACCTAATACATAATTTCCAGCAGGCTGAATGAAATCAGATGTATTGGAGGCCCCTAATGCTACTAACTAAAAGATGGTGTTCATGCATTGATTTGTCTGCATGGTAAACCAAAGGGGTTACAGAGTCAAATTAAAATTAAATCAGTAAAAGTCTCAACAGACTAACTTTCAGAATTACTTTCTAGAATGAATTCTGTTTTCCTGCTTGATTAAATGTGTGATCATATGAATGCATATGATAGAAGAAGGCAGGCTGAAGTACAGGCTATGATATTTCTGTCAAAGAAAGAATCCATGGTAAGAAATAATATACTAGTGTTGTGGTTTAAGCCTGGCAGGCAGCTAAACACCACACAGTCGCTCACTCACCAGCCTCCCCCAGTGCCCAGTGGGGTGGGGAAGAGAATTGGAAGGGCAAAAGTAAGAAAACTTGTGGGTTGAGATAATAAGAGTTTAATAATTAAAATAAAGTAATAATAATAATGGTAATGATAATAATAATAATATTGTAATGAAAAGGAAAATAATGAGAGAGAGAGAGAAGCAAAACCCAGGGGGGAAAAAAGGTGATGCAACTGCTCACCACCCACTGACCGACACCCAGCCAGGCCCCGAGCAGCAATTCCTGCCCCCTGCCGTGGCCAACTCCCCACAGTTAATATACTGAGCATGACGTCATATGGTATGGAATATTCCTTTGGCCAGTTTGGATCAGCTGTCCTGGCTGTGCTCCCTCCCCTCCCAGCTTCCTGTGCACCTAGGAGAGCATGAGAGGCTGGAGAATTCCTTGACCAGTGTAAGCACTACTTAGCAACAACTAAAACATCAGTGTGTTATCAACATTACTCTCATACTAAATCCAAACCACAGCACTATACCAGCTACTAGGAGGAAAATTAGCTCTATCCCAGCCGAAACCAGGACAACTAGTACCAGGATGTAGCATACAATGAAATACATTATTATTACATGGAACTTACTAGGATGTAAGTCGATAGTATCATAAGGTAATAGGATTCTGCTAACAGCGTAAGAACTTGTCTAATACCTAGTTATGCCCGTCACATATTATACAATTCTTACCACACTAATGTCCCATGTCAAAATCATACTATATGATACTAGAAGCACCTACCTTGGTCTCTGGTGGGGACTTCTTAAAATGAAAAAAAATGCAATACAAGAAAAAAAAAGTCTTTGTGTTTCTTCATCTTGATAAGAATACATAGCAGGTAAAACACCATCACAACTTAAAGATTCTCCTTAAATCAATGCATGGACCTCTACAAAGAATTTCCTTTGCTTTCTTTATATTTTAAAGAAGAATTTGTGCTCTAAGGGTGGTGTTATTTCAGCTGAACTTGAATTTGTGCATGGCTTTGATTGATATACTACATTGCTAAAACACATTGACTGCATGCATTTTTTAAAAAGAAAGTCTTAATGCCACTACTATCTGTCAATAAAGGTTTTCAGCTCTGCAAACAAGTGAATCTCTGCTAATGCTAACCATTGCAAGGTAATGAGCATCCTAAAGTACACCCAGAGCCTTTGAGTAACACCACTATATTAAATAAAATCTAAGACACTGGAGACCAAAAGTGGAGCACCTAACTCATCTAACTTCATTTGCTGTGAATGGATGACAATGAACAAGTGAATACACAGTTTCAGATGAGACACAAGTGTGTGAAAAAGAGTATCATGACATTACAATTACACTTCCATTCTGATTTCCGTTTCAGAGACAAATGACTTAAAAACTTCACTAAGGTCCACAATGTGCACATCAGGTAGGAGCAAAAGTGGGGCTTCTCCACAAGGGAAGAGAAACCAGAAGCTGATGGTGACCCCAGCGCAGGCAGGAATCTGGAAACTTCATTCCCGTTGAAGTCAATGAGACTTACATTTCTAACTGTTTATATGGAACCATTTTTTTTAGGAAGTTAAAGTGGGACTTATCAGGAAAATAAGTATTTTAATCCCTTAAACTAATGCATCTAAGTACCCAAGGCTGAAATCCTGAAACCCTTCTTACCTGCCCACTAGCCTCTGGTTGCCTCCTGGGACAATCAGAATCCAAAACCTCTCCTTTTATTTCTGCTCCCTCATCGTCCCTAGAGCCCCATAATGACAACTACTACTTCATTGTAGGTTTTGTATGGAAATAGAGTTCCCTACTTCCTTTATATTCAATGGCTTTCTGGTTGTCATAGGATTTACTTTTATGTTGGATGAAACCCACATTCTCTTTTTCTCAGTATCAGAGGGGATTGATTACCAGCTGCTGCTGCTCTGGCAAGAACCAACAAATATGTCTAGGCTTCAGTGACTGGCTATGTATTTTATACGAAAAAGATCATTCACAAAACTACATAACCAGGCTTTGCACTGGGGATTGGGACCTACAAACCTCCATTTATTGAGTGTCCTACACAGTAGACTAGAAAATCATGTTCATTTTCACTGCACAATGGAAGAGTTTCAAATGGAGATATTAATTTCTTCTTCCTCCCTAGTTCCCTGCACAAAAACTGTTCAAAGCTTTTTGCCTAAAGCATTTTCCCAGGATGTGGGTCTTAATTCCTCCCAGGTGAATGAGGAAACAGAACACTCATCTCAAAAATCAGTGTTGGAGCACTTTAAACACTCATACTCAATACACAACTGTAACTGTCCCCTCCCTGTGTGTTTTTTTTGTTGGGCTTCTGGTTTTGAGAGGTCTTGGGTTGCTTTTTTTGTTTGTTTCTTTGTTTGTTTGCTTTATTTATGGGTGTTTTTTGGTTGGTTGATTGGTTGGTTTTGTGTTGGTGTCCCTCCCCCCCCCCCCCCCCCCCCAAATAGCAATTTCCAGTTGTTTAAATAAAGCTGGGTGGGGAGGGATTTCTAGTAAGGCACCATTTGGACCACAGAACTTTTCCTGCCAAATATGATACACTTCTCACAAGAGACTTTTTCCAAAGAGTAATGGAAAAACAAACAAACAAAAAAAACAGGTAAAACTACCTACAGCCTCTGTTGCTAAGATTGCTCCCCCAAACATAACAAAATTAAAATCCTTTACAGTTTTGCAGTACTCTAATAATAATTAAAAAATCAATTTTAAGCCAAGTGTCAATTTATTCAATCCACACTCTTGAAGTCTGGCAATACGATATGCAACTGAAAATGGTAGGTTGTAAAGGAGAATTGAATAAACTTAATATCAGAGCACCAGCAACTGTCCATATAATTCCACACTCAAATTATTTTCATCAATGTAACTGTAAGTTATATGTTAATAAATTATTTCAGTCATGTCACCTTAAACTGTCAGAAATCTTCAGGACTATCATTACCTCCAACAGCGAATTACTTTCAGTCCTCTTGAGTTCTTTCACAAAGGCCTATTCCCCATGCAGCATAGCTAACACACATGACTGAAATCTCTTTACAGAGCCATAGGTTCAATATATATTTGCTAAATCTGTACTATGTACATCAGGGCCTAAACTCTGCCCATGAGCATTCCTTCAAAGTTCATGTATCTGAAGGTAGAATTTGACCTTTTAGTAAGGTTAAGTCTCCGCTTCTTTTGTTCACATTTTGAATTATTCTGTTTATTTAGAATTACCTCACTCATAATAAATGATAGGGTTTATTTCTTTTAAAATTTTAAAGTTTTCTACTATTCAGAGAAAATTCTTATACAGCCATTACAGTATGTGAAGAAAGAATTAATGTCTCAAATAGCTTCAGCTATTTTGGATGCATTAGGTATCTCTCTTACTAATACAAGTGTCTTTTTAACTCACACAGAGATCACCAGCTCCAACTGTATTTTTTAATATTTGAAAAAGTACCTGAAAGTATAAACTTCCTAACTGGTATATTTTGTTACTTCTAATATTAAAAGTACTCTAATCACTATTTTACAAGGTTATTTTTTCCCTCACCTCTTAAAATGTCACAACCGCCTAGAGATACAGTGTTAGAGAAACTCGTATTTCTTTAATTTGTTTGGGTTTGTGGAGTTTGGGGCGGGGCTTGGAATATACCTTCAGCAATTATACATTAGCGAGACGTAAATCCTCACAATCCAATCCCTAGTTTCTTCTTGCAGCAGAAACAACGTGTGCACCCCTTACACAAAGCTTGTTGCAAACCTGCAAATGAGGTCTTGGACAGACATGCTTCAGGGAAGGTACACATGTCATTTATAGAGTAGCCAGTGTTTCTGTACCTGAGAGTGTAATTTTCAAAACACCTCATCTGCATTAACTTTCACAGGCATTTGTTTGTGCAAAACCAGATTCCTTAGGCACAGTGGAAAATCGCTAGAAATCATAGTATACAGAGGAAGAACAACAGCAGCATAGTTCTGCAAGGTATATGGCCTTCATATACTGCTTAACAAATCCTTTTCAAAGTGCTGATCCCGATTCTTAGTGGTGTTCAGGAGTTACACTGTCTATATTTTAGGTAGAGCTTTTTCCTCTGTGTTATAAGCACTACAAACAATTAATACATAACCTGTTTTACGAACCCAAGGTTGGAATAGAGCTGCACCATTGCTACAGGGAGCATTCCCAGCTTGTTTCATATTCAAGACATTCTGAAAAGCCTACGTCTTTTGGTCAAGCAAAAAGAAATGCAAAAAAACCCCCAACCCTCTGCAGTAGTTTTCATAGAATCATAGAATCACAGAACACCAGGTTGGAAGGGACCTCAAGGATCATCTGGTCCAACCTTTCTAGGCAAGAGCACAGTCTAGATGAGTTGGCCCAGCACCCTGTCCAGCTGAGTCTTAAAAGTATCCAGTGTAGCAGAGTCAACCGCTTCCCTGGGGAGATTATTCCAATGGTTGAGTGTTCTCATTGTGAAAAATTTCCCTCTCATGTCCAATCAGAATCTCCCTAAGAGTAACTTATACCCATTACCCCTTGCCCTCTCCATGTGACTCCTTGTAAAAACGGAGTCTCCATCTTCCTGGTAACTTCCCTTCAAGTACTGATACATGGTGATGAGATCACCTCTAAGCCTCCTTTTCTCAAGGCTGAACAAACCCAGTTCCCTCAGCCTATCCTCATATGGCAGGCTTCCCAGACC
>WAAD01018400.1:9250-50251 GCA_013389945.1 Fregata magnificens | reverse complement strand
GTCTTCACTACAACATGAAGCCTGACCACTTAAATCCCAGACAGCAGATAATGTTAGCCATTTCACAAAAGCAAGTGATTATTTTCTATTATTTTCTTATCTGCATGCTGAATCAGAAAGCTCTGGACTCATCATGAATAAATGCAGCCCTAGTCTTATTTCACCAGAGCTCTTCCTGCATATCACATATTATTTAGTTTTTGAAAAGATATAAATGTCTATTACAGACTTGTGGAATAAAACAGAAAAGAGCATCAGAAGTTTTAGATACACAAATACACACAGAGACCAGGAGCAATAGTTGCTGCTCTAATAGATATGCTTTACTTGTATGTCAGAAGCAGTACATTAGTAGAGCTTTAGGGGCCTTTTTTGCCCTTCTCAAATTAAACTACTCAAACTAGCCGTATACTCTCAGGTTTCCACGGCCACTCTATCTAGTTTGTCCTGGAAAAAATTAATGAAAGCTTTAGACCAGATCCTGTGTTTTTGAATTGCTGTTTGAAACAATAAAACTGAAAACTAAGTTGTTGGACAGTAACTACGTGATAGAAGTGTGGCTTTTCTATTAGCTTTTCAAATGCACCTAAAGAAATTAGAACTTAATTTCTTAAAACAAATTACATTCAAGCCTTCTTGTTTATCTCTTGTACAGCTGCTGTATTTTATTTGAGGAATAGAAGAAATAACCATGACTTGAAAAGTTGGCCCCGGAAAAGAACATGGCAAAATGCTGACAGATACTGATGAGGCAATAAACTAAGAGCCTTTTACTACAGAAACTCGGAACATTTGATAATGTAATGTAGAAAATGTTAACAGCTCTTATGTGGGGATGTTAGAAGGCATATAAAGGCACACACATTGCAAGAAACAGGAAATAATCTCTCTCAGAATCAGGAAACATAGGAAGTGGAATACGCTTGCATATAGAAGACACCGCATGCATGTTACATATGAAATACAGCATTATGCCACATCTTTTCATATAAACTATTACATTTCTTCACACAAGGGTACGAACTGAGCCATTTCAGTTACTCTCTCAATTCTAGTGTTACTTTCTTTATGAAAAAAGTAGTTATCCAAACAGAACATTCCCTGAGTTGACACAGAAAAATCGATATAGCTGATTTTAGTTTGGAAGAGTCTTCATAACTTTACTGGCAAAAAAAAAAAAAAAAAGCCATGCAGAGTTTGCTACTGTGCTAGTTTTAGGTGGTTTTAGTACTTTGCATTCCTATGTATGTAACTACACTGACGGTGTAATTACATCCTAATAGAGCAAGACCTCACAAAACTGTCTATGATCCAATCCCAATTTGGAGAATTGTTCTGTAATACTTTTCCTGAAGAGATCTCTCCAACTGGAATCCCATTCACGTCGCAGGGTAAAAACACAGCCAAAACGTATGCAAAGTTACGAAGGCCTACTGCATAACATCAAGAAAATACTGATTTTGCAGCTGTCACGCAGATTTGGGGACACAAAGAGAGCTAGAGACAGATTAATGCAAACAACTGCACATGGCTACAGAGGAGAAAGGAAAAAAAAACCTTAAGTCAGCCACAGTCTTACTCTGCACCCTGCCGATTTCAGTTTGCAGGTGAAAGCGAGAAAGTTCCACCTGGCTTGGAACCCTTTAAGGGTTTCCACCGTATACTTTTTGCAGAGATGGTCTCAAATCCAACCTGAAAAAGGAATCGGTATTTATACTCTGCTTATTTCTAACAAGAATTCACAAACATTTGGCTATTTGGATTGAAAAATATAACTAGTTTACATAAATATTTTCAACATCCAACAAAATGTACAAATCTAAAGTCAAACACATTTGGCTTGCAACAAGCCCTGTTTGCTAACGTCTTTATAAAGGCTCAGTTTTCAAGAAAAGTAGTCATTTTAAATACAACCAATATACTGCAAATGCCATCCCACTGTATGGAGACGCTCACCATTCTTCTATACTTCTAATGAAACTGAATGATAACATTCCATGTCTGCTTGCAAGCAACATATACCTTGTTTTGGTCCTGGGTAGTTAATCTCCACTCCTATGTTTTGGAGTGGTCTTTTTACAGCTCAGAGAAAGCATTGCACCTGAAATATTCAGCAGCACTGTGCAAAGCCATCATTTAGTCCCCAAGGCTTTGGGTTGACTGTGTAAAAGTGGAAAACCACGATGACATAGCTGATTTTGCACTCGTGAAGGCTCCTCCAACTGATTGACCTGCATTACAAAACAAAAGAAAGAAGGTCAATAGTGTAGTGTTATCATTACTAAGCTACTACAAAGAAATATAAAAAAAAAAATAAAAATCACACAATCAGTTGCCCAATTTGGGATTTAAAATCCAAGTCCAGAGTCTGTGTCAGAAAATATTCAAAGAACTTGAGCAGAGTAGCTCAGCAGAAATGGCCTGTGTTGTCCTTTGCCCTGGAAGGCTTGCTAGACTTAGAGCCCAAAGGCACTCCTTGCCAGAGTGTACAACTGCAAAAAGAGTAGGAAGACTCCAATGGAATAAAAGAGGAAGCTAAACAATTTTTGACAAAGCTACTACAGAACAACTATCAGATTCTTCAATGGGTGAACTCACATTATCTCGCACTGCAAGATGACAATGTGATGTTGCCCCTGTTCAAGTGCAACGAGTGCTTTTCCAGAAAATTACAGAGTATTGCAAAACCTGCAGAAACAGACAGAAGGTCTTCCTCTGATTTCAACCAGCTCTGGATAGTTTCAGTCAAAGTGATATAAAAATGAGAATAGCTCAATGCAGAAGGTGGTGTTGTGGTCTTCAGCATTTCCAGATTACATGAAAGCTTTTCCTTGAACATCTCCCTTCCCACGTTCATCTCCAGCCCACACTGGGAAAGGAATTTACACTAATTTCTTTGGCCTAGCTGCTTCGCTTTCCGCTATTATACAGCATACAGGGCCTCAAGCAGCAGCTTTACCCCTCAAAATGTTGCTGTTTTGTATGTATGTTATAAAGTACACTTAGATTAAAATGAAATGTAACTGAGATATAGGATGCTTCTTCAAAAAAGATATGGCTTAGATGCAAGCTGGTTTTAAATAGACTTCTTACCTACAGCTTTTCCCGTTTGTACAACATTTCGGCTAGTAGAAACCATCACATTTCCAATCTTCTTTCCACGTTCACTGTTTTGCACAGAGCTAAACAAGAGAGATACTAAGACTGTTAGTTGACTGACTTCTTATTACTTCCAGGTGTAAATAAAACACATAGTTAAAATATATATCAATACACACACAGATTTATATAGCATACATATATGTAGTTTTTTTATATATGTATGTGTATATATATATATACACACACATACATACACACACACACATGATCAAGCCAATAATTCCTGCATGCATCCTACCCACACAGATCAGTTAGGCAAGCTTCTCAGAGGAAGAAAAGATACTGTCAGCAAGACAGGAATCAAAACGCCCAACGGTTCATTCTTATACAAACGCACTTTATACCTTTCCTAAATGTTTTCCAAAATGCTTTTATGTTCTAAATTACAAAGTCAGATTTGCAACAGTTTTTAGAAGATTCAGCCCTAATATATAAGCTTTAAACAAAACAGCGTTACTGATCAGTCATTGTTCTTTTTTCTACGTTGAGTTTACTTTGTATCTTGCTCTAAGATTAAATTTTTGATCAAGTACAGTTTACACTCAAGTTTTTGTTAAAGAAATGCAAAAAGATGAAAGAAACTACCATCATTTGGAAAGGAAAGTACAAAAGCAATCAGTTCTACTGCACAAGTGTGATCACTTGAAAATAACCTCATTTAGTTTTAAATTGTAACATTCAAGTCCACATTTCAGGCTTTGCAAATCCATTTATGTAAAACTTAACAACACAGCATGCCACATTCTTTTCCCACTTTCAAAATCTTCAGTGTAGATGCAAAAAGCAGAAAGAACAGAGTACACCAAGAACAAGTTTAGGCTCAGTTTGCAAAAGCAAGTCATTTTGATGAGCATCTGATAGCAAAGTCACAACTGGAGAATAAAGGCGCTGTTGTAAAAATATTTATTATTAGAGACACACTGCGAACTACTGGTCCTTTTACATTGATTTCAGGCTACTCAGAAGAGTTAGTACCTCCCCTTTCAAACACAAAAATAGGGCAAGTAAAAGATTATAGATACCTCCACATCTTTCAAATTCAGTCTTTCTACAAAGACCATCCATTAATAATAAGAGCTGCTATTAGCATGCACCTTATTGAAGGCAATTACCTTAAGATAAATCTTGATTCGTTTGCATTCGCAATCGCCATCATGGAAATTTAATCTGTCATTGCTCAGCAAAAGCAACAAAAAGATTCAGCGGGCTGAAGTCTGAACCTTTTTATTCCTCAAGCTGTTCTTCTACGTTCACATGTGTTTTAGGTCTACTCACAGTGTACTGAAAATAATTAAAAAATAAATAAAATATGAAGCTACTAGAGAGTGTCCAGAGGAGAGCCATGAAGATGGTGAAGGGTTTAGAGGGGAAGCCATATGAGGAGCGGCTGAAGTCACTTGGTCTGTTCAGCCTGGAGAAGAGGAGTATGAGGGGAGACCTCATTGTGGTCTACAGCTTTCTCACAAGGGGAAGAGGAGGGGCAGGCGCTGATCTCTTCTCCCTGGCGACCAATGATAGAACGCAAGGGAATGGCAGGAAGATATGCCAGGGGAGGTTTAGGTTGGACATTAGGAAAAGGTTCTTCACCCAGAGGGTGGTGGAGCACTGGAACAGGCTCCCCAGGGAGGTAGTCATGGCGCCCAGCCTGACAATATTCAAGAAGTGTTTGGACACCGCCCTCAGACACATGGTGTGAATTCTGGGGTTGTCCTATACAGGATCAGGAGTTGGACTCAATGATCCTTGTAGGTCCCTTCCAACTCAGGACATTCTATGATAATGGTCTACAGTCAAGGCAGGTGCAGAATCAGCAGCATGTATGTATTGCCGATTTACAGGAATCGTAAAGAACCAGTCTCTAATGTTTTATGGTCAACATAGCTAAGTGAGAAAACAATCTATTTTGGTGCATAAACAAGACAAGATAGTTAACTGCAACTTCAAGATTGAATTGTGGCTTCAGTTAAAGCTGAACAGCTATGGGAATAACAAGCATCACTGAGTTTTAGACTTGAATATACAGGTAAGAGCTGAGACCAACTTAAAGTTCAGGTGAGTTTGGTGCAATACGAGATAATATAAAACTCATTTTAGACTTCTAAATTGAAGAAACTGAACCACATCTCAGTACCTATACAGTGAACTTTTGAGAGTTTTAGAACAATGCTGTATTAAAAAGCAGCTAATTTAAAAAACCAGCTGTTTTCTCCTCATAATGAGACTAAAGTCAACATACAGAAGAACACTGATAGAAGTTTTAACAGCTTTAGTTTACAATTTAAAAATAAGTACACAAAAGCATTAAAATTGCAACGCAAAAAATCAGTGCTGTATTATGTAAAGTCAAACAGAAAATAGTGCATTAGCACTGTTCTTCCCTATTTCAGACAAACATTCCATCTTTAGATGTGGTGATGTTTTGCAAGAGAACGTTCAGTATAGTTTCATGTACATGGCCAATTTAAATCATTATTTTGTTTAGTTCATCATAACAACAGTTATATGGTTATTAATATTTGACTACACTTAAAAAAAAAAACCACAAATCAAAGTACTATATACTTACTGTGACAATCTTAACTTAACATCTGATACAGAGTACTGTCCATGGAATGGGTGGCTAGAAGAGAAGGAAAAACCCAAGAAAACATTAAGTATTTATTTTTTCATGATGAACCCACATCACACAATTATTAGTTGTACTCCTCTCTGTGGCTTACAAAAAAAAAAATTATAGGAATACTACTACATCACTTTACAGAAGGCTAGGTCCCAGTGACTATTCAACCTTATATTTCTTATGAACTACCTGTAAGATGCCTTCTGTTTACAGAACAGATATTAACAATCTTTTCATACTAAGGCAGAGGCACCTCCTTCTAGCAACACAGAGGAAGTAAAAAAGAAAAAAGATCCCTTAAATAGACCAAAAAAACTTTGTAGGTCTAAAGAAAAACTTTCTTCAGACTACAGCAGCTGACAAAGCAAACAAAACTCCCTGCAGTACAGTAATAACCCATGCTAAACAAAACACATGCACACCCAACAGTGTTACCAAGCCTAGCATCATCTAATCTTTGAGTGAAAATACACAGAAAACAATCCAAAGTACAGAAGATGCAACATAAAACAGCCAGCTCCCCTCCACCCCCATCAATGACAACCCTGGACACAGCTATTCCCTGGCCACCTGGAAGCAATTAATAAAAAGCAGAACCATCTGAGGACAATTCCTGAGGAATGACAAACTTTCTATAGCCAGGGACAGCCAACAATCAACTTGAACATACTCTGACTCTGAAGATATATTTTTCTTCATAAAACTACAGCCCAGAATTAGAGTAAGGTATTGAAGAACAGAAATACTCGGTTTCTGTACTTACAGAATAGGGCCCAAAAGTTTCTCCCCCAGGGCTTTATAGCAGGAACAAGGGGAACGCTGTAATTCTACAGAATGGTGTGCCTGACTACACATACTAGGAGCTTTCCGTGTTAAATGCGATTAAAAAAAACCAAAACAAACAAACAAACAAAAAAAAACGTTCCTCACCTAGAATTTACCTCTGCAAGAGCTGGATGCTTGTTGCTATTCCATACTCTGTAGTTATGGGTATTTTTCCAGGCTGCTACAAATGCCATTCCGAAGTCTGACAAAGTCTTTTCGTTGTCTGATAAATTAAAATGAAGATGAGAATTTGCAGCAATTCATTAGAGAGACATAATACAAGACAAATTACTTTTTTTCTTGTAACGAAAAAATAATTTTGTCAAGGCTCTTATCAAATCAAAGACAATTAAAACTCTAATACTAAGAACTGGGCACTTTAAAATGAAAATAATAAAACATTTTTGAAGTGTCCCAAATATACAAAGCCCGGGGGGGCGGACGGGGACACAAAACCAAAAAAGCTTAAAAAAATACTTTTCTCAAAAGCTTAAAAAAATACTTTTCTCATTTTTAATTCATTTATAAAGTTCTAAGTAAAGAGCTCAACTGGGGGAAAAAAGTCATCCAAACATAGGCCCCTTGACTTACTCTCTAGGCAAAGACAGGAAAGGGGAGAGAATGGCCACATAGCAACTAAGAACAAAAACATCACTTGCATTGGTCTTGGTCAGATACACTGGGCTTTGTTGTACTATGTTGTTACTCATTCAAATTTAGTAAACCCCAAATCCACTCCAAAACTGCAGTATGAACTACTGTGGAATTAACTTATAACAACATTCCCTTTAAAACACAGAAGAGTATAGGAAATCATTTTAGAGCCAGCCAGTGAAGTAGTATGACTTTCCAGAAACCCCTGACATTTCATATCAACCAGGTAATAATCTTAAAATATTAATGTTGTCAGATAAAGACCTTAGCATCTTCCAGACTTTAAAATCAAGTTCTCAGTCCCACGTTTTCTCACAAATACCACAGAACAAGATCTGAATTAGTTAACTGATGTGAATAGAGAATAATCATGACAAAGTTAACAGGGTCAGTGCTGGGCAAACTAAACATTTTCTACAAATGAACCACTGATTTTTTAGTTACATTCATGCACAAAAGACTGGAACATGGAGAATTCCCTCTGAGTTAAGACAAAAAATGTTGCCATCCAGAAAACACAAGCTTATAAAGCCTCTAGATGACACTTTTCACTTATGTGAATCCCAACTTAAGACCATGGCAGGAATGGAAAAGAGACAGAACAGCCTAGTAAAACTTCCTGAAGACAGCCACTTAACTTCACGTCTCCTTGAATCCAATTAGTTCCCCAAAATTAACTTCAGGTTGCAACAGAGTTTGTAAGACACCCAAGTCTGTAAAAGTCTCATCATATATGGGGTTTCAGGTACTTCTACTTATGAGGAAAGCTTAATTAAATCAAGGAGAAGGAGACAGACAGAGAAGAAAGTGTCTGTAAGGCTGTGAAGTAAGAATTAGTAATGAGCTTGTCAAGGAATAACAAGGATAGCCAAGGCTAACCGAAAAAGCAGCCTAAAATGAAACCTTAGGCAGAGGTAGATCCAATGACAGGCCGCATGTTTAATGCAACAGAGCAAATGCTTATTACATCCACCCTCATCTCAGTCCCTAGACAAGGTATCTGTTCTACCTGGTTGCAGCATAGCAGCAAGCAGTGCATGAAGATAAGCACTGAACTGAGCCCTGATCCACTCATCTCCTCCTTCCCATCCGGTGCCATCAAGGAAAACATCATCTCTGTTCTCAGTTACATGCTTCACCAAGTAATCTGCAAATCTTAGGTCAGCAGTTGTTGGGTTCAGGATCTTACGGAGTTCTGGATCGTGGATTTGTACATGAGCATCTTCTATCTGTTTGAAATAATTCCAAGGCTAAACATTTATCTAAATAAAACTACTTATATATACTACTATATATTGCTACCTCAATCTAAACCCACAGACCCCCAAAATATCAAGAAGAAACAAATGGCCAAAGAAATAATGAATTAACTGTTCTCAGAAAGTCAGATACTGCCCTGATATAACCAGAATCTGATCATCTTCCTGGCACATAGTAAAAGCTGCTTATTTGACAGGATTTGGCAGGGGAAGTTTGGTGCTCACATGTATTTTCCTAGAGGCTCTTTGATTATCACTTCAATTTATTAGGTTGGTTACCCATATGTAGCTATCTTAGGTTACCAAACGTGATTATATAGTTGTATCTATTTGCTAGAACCGACAGTGTTTTCTTAGATACTATTTTTTTTAACCTTTTGATTAAATCAGAAGGAAGTCAATAGCAATGTGCTTTATTATCCAACTGTATCTGTTTCTCAGCTGCAAGCACTTATTTTTGAAGACCTTATTACAAAGTCATGAAAAAAGCCCATGACATGAAAAGTAAAATTACAGCAGCAACAAAATAAAAATTTAAATAGTGCCCTGCAAATTCAAATATTGGGTATAAGAATATACAGAAAAACAAGTATTAGTTTTGCACAGCTTATCTAATCCTAGCCTAAAAAATGGTACAATTTAATAAGCTTCTGCATTTAAGAATTTATTTCATAGGGAAGTAATTCAAAATTTGGGCATGAATGTGAAACTTCAAAGCTATATTTAAAATGCAGCCTCTGCTCCCCCCCCCCCCCCCCCCCCCCCCCCCCCCCCAGTTCAAAAAGTTCAAATGCAAAGATTCATACTTCCACAACTGCATCACTCAGATGCTTCTGCTGACGGAACAGGATATTGGTGGCTCCCGCAACAAAGCCGCGGACTGTTACATCTGACAGGAGATGATGCTGCTGCAGTGCCATGTATGGCAAACAAAGGTACCCCTAAAGTAACAGAGATATTTAGAGGATTAACATAAGGCCCCCCAAAACTGGCTATATTCAGAGTTTTTCCTAATAAAAGCCAGCACATTCCACCCAGAACGAACCTTGATTATTAAAATTTCAGCTATGATTATCTATTGTTTTGCTACATTACATCTGCAAAGCAAAGCAACCAGATTCCACGTTAATTAAATTTTTCAAGAGGTTGTGTTGCCTTTCAGTCTCAGGACTGAAACTAAAATACAATGCAAAAGACAGGAATCAAATGTGTTTATAAGGCAACAGAATAAGCAGTATAAAACAAGAGTGAGGTCTCAGGTCAGTTCAGAGACAAGAAGTCAATGCAGATAAAGATTTATCTCTCCACTTGCATACCATGGTGTCTTCTGGTAGCCCCGAGGCACATAATGCAGGAAAGCTACAGACTGCTATCCACATTTTGTAGGTGGAGATTTCCAGGCTCCAGAGATAGCAGTTTTTGATAAGCATATGCACGCCTGCTTTCAGAAAGAGGGGGATAGAAAGCAATACACTGTGCTTTTTAGCCACTCCATGCTTGTAAGTTAATCTAGTATCCTTCATTCCAATTAAAAAAAAATTCAAAAATTTTGAAAAAAGGCTTTGAGGTAAGTCATTGAGACATCATTGAGAAGCAGCTGTAGGTATTGTAATTTTCTTTTTAAATATAGGGTCAATATACCCCTGAAGTCTAATACTGAAGTCTAATTCCAGCTGTTCAATTGCATAAAGCACAAAGCAATTTATTCACTAGTAGAAACCCAGAAGGGCTAATGGCATGCTGGACAGAAACAAAGAGCACATGCACTTTATCACACAGTACATGGTAATTGGAAACACATGGAAGAAAGGAGCACAACTGTTCCCTTTTGTTATATTAGACACAGGGATGGCTTTCCAGACAACATGCACTTATCAGTTGAAAAAAACCAGCCCGTGTCAAAAGAACAACGGTGCTTTGAGAGGACTCACCATCTTAAAATGGAAAATTTTCAAAAAATATGGCTTAAGAAGCTGGCAAAGGAAGGTTTAATTACTGTATACTCAAGTAGCAAAGTCTTAGAAATCTTTCACTATTTAAGGTATCAAATGTCAGTTCCCAAATTCACACTTGTCTGTAAGTGTAACAACTTTTATTTCCGTGAACATGTTCCATTCTTTTTAAAAGAGTGCCAATGAAAGGAGTATTAGATCTTACAGAACTGGTACGAAAGAACCTATTTTTCCTTATGCTCTGGTGTACTTTGATACAGTATTATGCCATCTGGCAAAATGTCCTCCCGTTCAGATTTGTCAGGTTTATTAGTCTTTCCATGGCATGGCATAAAACAACCCCAAGATGAGAGCTCTAAAAGGAGATTCAGACTTTCCAGTAAGTGGTTAAACTATAACTTCAAATCACATTTTTCTGATAACTTAGAGATGTAAAGCCTTTTCTGCTTTAATTACATTGGATGAACTCAAATGAAAAGCGCCTTTGTGGAACAGAAGGTAAACACGTAGAAACTGTCAGCTTCCTTGTGTGCGCTTGTAGGCCCCCTTATCAATTATTTTCTTCTTGCTTTCAATCTAGTATTTTCCATAGAATCAGACTAAACACAATTTACAGGCTATTATTTTCATTAGACAGACCATAAGGACCAACACCAGACTGCAGATCTTTGTTGAAAAAGCACTTCTAACAGTGATGTGAGGCAATACAGGGCAATGACATTTAAGCTGCTCACTTGGGCCCACATTGTGTACCATTTCCAATGAAAGTTATCATGAGAAGCTCAAACACAATCAAATACAACGTTCTACAAGGAAATGCAAATAAGCACCTCCAAAGGAAGAAACACCACTTTGAACCTCATCAGCTTGAGAAAATAAACCTGAATCTTCTCCTTTCTGGGCAAATGTTCATCTAAAAGGTTATTACATTAAAAACAAAACCAAAAAAATGTATTATATCACTTCTTTTACTGACAAAAGTATCTTTAAAAGGGATGCATTTTCCCTGTTTTGTATGGGAAACCAGCCCTAGTAAATGTATTGCTTGTTGTCTGACAATATGCATCAGAGTCCTTAGAGAGACTCTAGAATACCTGGAGTTCAGTTTGGCATCAGCGCAAGCTTAAAATTCAGCAGCTGAGCACCGTGCATAGGGAAAGAGCCACAGACACAGACAACCAGAAAGAGCTATCACGTAAAGAAGGGTGAAATTACATACATACATACATATATATATATATGTGTGTGTGTGTATTTCTATTTTTGTGTGTGTATATATATACACACATACACATTTATAAATACATATATACATAAAAATTAAGAGAGGAAAACATAGGCTTAGGTGTCGGCTAAGATACAGCTTTCAGAATCTCGGTTTAGATTAAGGTCTCTAAACACTTCTTAGGTACTCTGATCTTGCCCCATATAGGTTAGATCAACAATTCTTCAGAGTAAAAGAAAACAGTAGTTACTGATACATACCATTTATTAACCACAGTGGGGTTGCAGGTTACCATCATGTAGAATTGCAAACAGTATGTAAGTATACATATGAAAGAAAAGTGGAATGCATGTGTGTGTGCACACACCCCTCTCAGACGTGCACTCACGCTTTCCACCTGCCTAGGAACACAGTCACTTGCCAGAGACCGTACTTACATGTTTTGTAGTACCTTACTGTCCATTTGGAGTTGGGTAACCAAAGTTATTAGCCACTTCTGAAAAAACAGATGTCTCTGAGTTACCAGGTATCATGAACAACATGTTTACCTTTGTAAAAATAGCCAACGGCATACCATACTGGTCCTCTTCCAACCCAGATATCAGTCCTGGAACAAGCACCGTGTGTCCTGTATTTGCTTGGGGCTGCACAGTGATTGGAAGGCTTTCTGAGCTCATGCCTTCACTCAGAAGATTTTCAGCCTGTTCTGATGCTGTTTTTTCACGTTCTCCTTCTTTCAAATTAGACTCCTCCAAAATGCTAGGATCTAAGGTCTCCCAGTCACTTTCAGAGGATGCTGGAGAAGTGCGGGAAGGAACTTTCAAGCGCTGCACAGTACCATTGGAGGACTGAGCTCCATTGCAAGTCTTCTCTGACTTGGAGAAAGGCACATTTGCTTTTTGACCTTCCAGTGAATGGTTTCCTGCCATCCTCCTGCCTCCCTTTCCCATTCCTAAGTTTGTATTTGAAGTATCAGCAGCAGACACAGAAACATAGTCATCTAACCGTGGTGTATTTTCCTGCAAGCCAGCATCCTCTGATAAGCTCTTTCTTGGTCTATACTGCGAGCAGTCAGTAAGACCATGTTCAATCATACCTGGAAAGTGATAGCATGCATGAATATCAGCATCTCAACAGAAGTTTAAGTGACTTTTGTTAAAGAAAATGAACAAAGTGCTCTTGTGTGCATAGTAAAAATCACATATTTTAAAACACTGCTTTGGGGAGGGGGGTGGTGTTAAGAAAAACCCCAAACCCCACACTTTCTCTCCTGAAGAATCTGCCCAAACTTTTTTTGCTTTGAGAAGATTGGTTAGAAGCTAACAATTAGCAAGGTTAGGGTTTTGGGGTTGTTTGGGGGTTTTGTTTCTGTTTTCTTTTTTTTCTTTTTTTGAAGAGCGTATGTAGAAGGGAGAGGTTTGTATTTTTGGTTTTTTAAGGAACTTGGCAGGATTGTGTGACTTATTCAGGGACCCATCTGTGTTACCCACAGGCAATACAGAAGATCCAGCTGGTCGGATTAAACACAAGAAATAACCCATAGAGTGCAAGTAGTAAGTATTAGGAGATGTGTACATAGAACATGGACATGCATACAGGTCACCCATTTTTCAGGCGACTTACCAACATAACTCTATTGTCACATAAGTTGTTTTCCAAATGAAACAGTACAGCCAGTCTCAGTTATCACCAGAAAGCATGTAAAAAGAAGTAGTCCAAACTTCTCTTCTTACCAGGAAAGAGTGACAGGACAGTCATCAGAGCTCCCACCAATCTATTTACTGGAGAAATATAAAACAGCACCTGGTGGCAGAAGGGAAGGGGGTGGGGGGAAGAGAGCAAGCAAGAAAGAAAAGGGGAATTAGGGAGGAGAGAATGAGAAAAATAAAAGTTACACTTAAGCATGGCAAAGATAGACGGAACACATGCAAATTATTCAAGGCATTGGTTTTTATGTTATATTAGAAAGTCTGCTTACCAACAAAAGCTCTTACAACAGTTCAAAGTAAATATTTAAATGTCTATTGTATCCTTATATTTTAGAATATTTGTAATATATATGTTATATATATACACACACATGTGTGTAATATATACTTGTCAATCATTCAGATTTTTCTGTCAGTCATTCAGATTTTTTTCCTAAATTGATCCAGTTACTGAATGACTGACAGAAAAACAGTTGTTCCTGGCACACCGCATAAATTCTTGTTCATTTGTAATGCATTAAAATCTCTGTTATAAATCAAAGAGGCCAAATAATCTCCATTCCAGAATTCTGACAAAAACCTACGCAAAAACATCTCTTCTAAGAAAATATATTAAAGATATAATAATATAAAGATTTCTCCTGGAGAAGTTGGCAGCTCACGGCTTGGATGGGCATACACTTTGCTGGGTAAAAAACTGGCTGGATGGCCGAGCCCAGAGAGTGGTGGTGAATGGAGTGAAATCCAGTTGGCGGCCGGTCACGAGCGGTGTTCCCCAGGGCTCAGTTCTGGGGCCGGTTTTGTTCAATGTTTTCATCAATGATCTGGATGAGGGGATTGAGTGCACCCTCAGCAAGTTTGCAGATGATACCAAGCTGGGCGGGAGTGTCGATCTGCTCGAGGGAAGGAAGGCCCTGCAGAGGGATCTGGATAGGCTGGATCGATGGGCCGAGGCCAACTGTATGAGGTTCAACAAGGCCAAGTGCCGGGTCCTGCACTTTGGCCACAACAACCCCATGCAACGCTACAGGCTTGGGGAAGAGTGGCTGGAAAGCTGCCCGGCGGAAAAGGACCTGGGGGTGCTGGTCGACAGCCGGCTGAACATGAGCCGGCAGTGTGCCCAGGTGGCCAAGAAGGCCAACGGCATCCTGGCTTGTATCAGGAATAGTGTGACCAGCAGGAGTAGGGAAGTGATCGTGCCCCTGTACTCGGCACTGGTGAGGCCGCACCTCGAGTACTGTGTTCAGTTTTGGGCCCCTCAGTACAAGAAGGACACTGAGGTGCTGGAGCGTGTCCAGAGAAGGGCAACGAGGCTGGTGAAGGGACTAGAAAACAAGTCTTATGAGGAGCGGCTGAGAGAACTGGGGTTGTTTAGTCTGGAGAAGAGGAGGCTGAGGGGAGACCTTATTGCTCTCTACAACTACCTGAAGGGAGGTTGTAGGGAAGCAGGTGTTGGACTCTTCTCCCAAGAAACTAGCTATAGGACGAGAGGAAATGGCCTCAAGTTGCGACAGGGGAGGTTTAGATTGGACATCAGGAAGAATTTCTTTCCTGAAAGAGTGGTTAGGCATTGGAATAGGCTCCCCAGAGAGGTGGTGGAGTCGTCAACCCTGGAGGCGTTCAAAAAAGGTGTAGACGTGGCACTCCAGGGCCTAGTTTAGGAGTCATGGTGGTGTTAGTTGATGGTTGGACTTGATGATCTTAGAGGTCTTTTCCAACCTTAATGATTCTATGATTCTATGATTCTATATGCAGATAAATGAAAAACAGGGTAAATGCAGCATACATTCATTACAGGTATCTTCCTATGGTTAAAAAAAAAAAAAGATTTTTTGGAAACAGAAGACATGACTGATATTAACTTTGGTAAAGCACTTAAGGCATAACATGGGAAAACAGGATCTCCTTAATTAAATCAGAGAGACTGGGATTAGTAAATTAGTTAGGAGTTCAAAAAGGGGGGTGTCAAAGGCTAGCAATGAAAGAAGAAACACAAGGCAGACTAAATATTACTACTGGAATTCCTCCAAGACAGGCCTTCAGGGGGGAGGAAAGGGGGGCGGGGCCGCAAAACCAGAAAACCCAAACCAAAAACAACAACCCAAAACCAAAAAAACCCCCACGAAAGTCAACTTGCTTAACAATGCCATTTTTATATGTTCAAGCAGCACAATACTAGTAAAAAAATATATGAGCATTACAAGGAATCAACAATGCAAAGGAATACAGAATGACCTAACTTGATGACTATGCAGGTCAGTTTAATAAGTATATGAGGAAATTAAAAGTGCAAGTCTGAGGACTTAGACTTAATAAAAGATTTCTGCTGTAAGCTAGGAAGACACTTTAGAAGTGACTGATGAATAATAACTCATGTTCCACTAGTATTTGCAAGTCTACAAGCTAGCGAATTGATGGAACCAAGAGAAAGACCTACGCAGTCCTAACACATTCCAAATGATGTTTAATGGTATCTCAGCTAGAAATAGACTATGTATATTATCTTGTACAATTTTTCTTTTTTCTATGTTCAAGATAGGTGAATTCAAAGTGCAACAGCCACACAAAAAGCATGATGAGAAGAACAAGCAGCTCATCTGAGGAAAGAATTTCCTATGACTCCAATGGGAATAAAAAAGTCTAACTTCTTTTGATGCTGCTCTATAATGCATGTATGAAAGATGCATGATATAATAGCAATGAACTGCAACAGAAACCCTATGATACCCCTACAGGTTTAGATTCTCAGACACCACGTATTCCTAGCCAAACTTATTTTTAAGCCTACAGAAACGATTAAGTCTATAAAGAAGTACCTTGTTTTCAAGAAATCTATTCCAGTCTAGGTTTTTGTTTGGGTATACCGCTTACTTAAGCCAAGTACTTTTCTATATTTGTTCCATCAAGTCCCTCTGCCATCTTTCCATCTATATGGGTGCACACTTCCTTACCCCTCCCAACCTCATTATACGGCCTGCAACATTGACATCAGCAAAGTGGGTGGTCCTGGCAGCAGAAAGTCAAATGATCACCATCTGGAAGTAGTCTTCCAGCCTAATAACAGCTGAGAGGTGAAAAAAAAATTCCTTTAGCCTGTGGAAAGGCATCAATCAAATTGCTAAGGATTAAAGGAAATCAGTCTGTGGCATTCAGGCGTTTTTCAGCTCAAGGAAAATTGGCATTACTAGTGGCTTCTTGCATGTTATATTTAAGGTCTTTTAACATACAGATTCCCACAGTTATTCTGGAACCTTAACATCTGCCAGAACACAGGCAGTGCCAGAAAACCAAAACTCTTCCTTTTGAAATTGTGAGTGTTGTCTTCCTGTTTGAGCTTAGGGAAAAACAAAACAAAGCAACCTGCAGGTTTACTCAATAAGCATCCAGTTATTTTCAAAACAATTTCATATGTTTGAGTCATATGAACATGCTTGGGAAACCCTCCCTCTCCCCTCTTCCTGTGCATTTATGCCTTGTGGTTTGAGCAGAAAAGAACTGCAGCTCAGTAAAGTATTTTGTTTATATATGTCCAAATGCTGAACTGACCTGATGAAATGCTATCATAAGTTTTTAAACAGATCAGTAGAGATACTTTACAAAATCTTAACTGGAAAATATTTTTTCCACTTATGGTTTAAAAAAAAAAAAAAATCACTGTAGACTTTCAGAATGTATTAAGTTATTTTTGGGAAAAAGTTTGCATAACAAGTCTTGGTTACATACATTTCTACATGTGTACTCCTACTATGTCATAAGTATATTTTCTCAAGTATACCTTTTGCATTGCCTTTAATATAGCAGTCTTTAGCATATGGCCCTTTAATGCAAAAACTGCATTTATTCTCATCAATAAACACTTAGAACTGTCAAGGTATATCTAACTTATAGAATTAAGTGACAAGTGCAAAAGCTTTGGAGAAGCTGCTACTTCTGTTTTTAAAAGCCGTATTTACTGCCTCACAAAAGATACTTAGGCCTTGGATATAGACTTTAAAAAAAACCAACACAACTGTTTCAATATCTTATAGATTAAGTCCTACTAACTTTCCAGTTGCAGCTAACAGGAAATTCTAATGTTCCTTCTCAGCACTCTGAAGAAGCTGGGTTTTAATATAGCAGGTTCACTGAAGAAAAACTGACATTTGGGAAATGGAAACAAAACTTTAAACAAAATTTTTTAAAAAGCAAACAAAAAAAAAATCCCTGCATAAATGTGTCTGGGAGCTGATACATAGTCATTTCACTGAAAGTTCTTGTTCCAGGGTATTAATACATACACAGAAGAAAACAAATGTATCTACTATTTCACATCTCCTTGTACATTTTGCATATGCCATTTAAATTGCTAAGATAGCATTGCTTCTGAGGCAGTAAGAAAGCCCAAAGCAAACACTGAGCCTAGAATTCAACAGGTTTTACCAATTTGTAATTCAGCCTGACCTAATAGATACCACTCTTTACACTGTCTCCTGCAGGTGTCCATGCAATTCAGGTCTGAAGGACATTTCTAGCACTCATTTCGTTTGGTATGCCTATTTAAAGCCCAAACCAGAAGTTCTACTTACTGAATCCCTGTAAAGCTGTACGCTCCCTTTTAGGTACCAGCACTTCCTATCAGTTCCTTCACACAAGTACCTATTTGCATTACGTGTATCCTTTCCTATCTTTCATAATATGTTAAGTTTCTCCACTCACATTTAATCACATTTTACTTACTCTGGCTGGGACAGCTATTAATAAGGCGGAGTGTGGACAGAAGTGGAGGCAAATTTATATGTCAACACACAGCTGTTACTTTTAGCATAATTTCCCAATTTATATATGGATGCAAAGTATACTTTTATTTTACTTTGTTTTTCACTAATATATTCTATATAACTTCATATGAAAAAAATTTAACAATTACATTTCTATTTCAATTAGCTGCCTCAGCCTACAAAACATTACCTTTTTCTCTAGAAGAATCAATTTAAAAAGGATCAAGACCTGAAAAAAAACACAAAAAGGAAAAACATGGTGAGTGAACCAGTGCCATTTACCAAAAAAACTGTGCAAGCACAATCTCTTTTTCAAGATTTCATGTTAATCACTGCATAACTGTCAAATGATCAAATACATTTGACCAGTGAAAACCAGTGTTCCAATACCCTTTCTCCACAGGAGCACTCATTTTAAAATGGCATGAGATGCAAAGAAAAACGTGCACAAACAAGAACTGTGTAATTTCAATCATACAAAGCTTATCAGAAAGAACATGTTGTGTAATTCCAGAATTTTAAAAAACAGTAAACTGCATAAACATAAAAGAGTTCCTTCACAGAAATAGAGAAAAGAATTCAGCAAAATACCAAGAATAGCATTCACCTCACCTAATTTTAGGCATCTACAAATGAGGCATCTAGATCAGAAGTGGCTGTCCAGACTCTCTACACTCAAAGAAAAACACAGATGCTTCTGGGGCATGACTGGCAGACATTTGAAGTTAAACAAAAATTAGTTCTACCCCAAAAATCTACTGAGCAGGTGCAAATACACCATGAAAAAAAATCCAGATTCTCCAATTTGTTTCCTTGATGCCTCTCAGTTAATAAAAGATTCTAAAAGATTCTAAATGCTATTTGTAGCTTAGGTATAGGATACACGCTCAATTTCAATAGTCATCAGGAAAAAGAAGGAGAGGTGCAAGTCCCCTCAGGTTCTATGATGGCAGAAGCTGCAAAAATTACAAGATTACAAAATTACAAGATACAGGGAAAAATGCTCCAAGTTGTGCCTGCATGGACTTTAGCAATATTCTTCTACCACATTAATCTGATGAGAAGCAGGAAATAGAAACAAGACCATAACTGAGATACCACTTGCACTTTGGGACAGGACTAAAGAAATGTCACACAAACCTAGAAATCTCCAGGGAATCCAGCAGACAGACAAAACTTCTCGGTCTGGAACTTACTTTCACTGAAGTTATGTAGGTGGAAGGGGAAGGGAAATCAGGACACCGTAACCAGAAGTACTTAGGAAAGTGTCTTCTTACTCCTAACTCAGGTATGTCTAGACATCTTTATTTTTCAGTTCCTCACAAAGCATTTTACTCCACAAAATAAGTGCTGTAATTTATATATCTAGCAGAGAACACCCACCTTGTGTCTAAAGTGAAGAACAAGATCCCGAGGAGACAGACCTGAGATACCAAAAAGAGAGCAATTACTACAGTTTAATAGCTAGCAGAGATACTAACTTACTACTTGTCACCATTTTTCAGGGGGAGGGGGACATCCATTATGCATTCTATGTGAACCTGCTTATTTCAATAGCAGAATTCATATCAAATTCTTTCTTTTGAGCAGGAGCAAGAGTTAAATCTATAATGGAGACAATAATAATGTGAACAGTCACGCTCTGAGTTATTCCTGTTGGCTGCCACACAGCATTATGGAAACACTGAAGTACATAGTACACTGTGCCTTCAGAAAACACAGGGAGGAGTCAGAATCAAATGGGAGATATCCCAAATAACAGGTAGATGAAAGCTTGAGCACCCCACACCATCAAATGGTTCCATATAAAAATTCAGAAGGTACTGTTTCCCAAGAGCAGCCAAGCAGTTACTTGTCAGACTGTTAGGTCAAGAGGTAACATGGCTTTCAACCTACAACTAAGTCCTATTATGAAAGCAACACTACATTTATTTGACATTTATTTAAATCCATTAATAAAGAAATGCATAACAGAATACTGTGCAGGCACACAGACCTTTGGTGCTTAATTTCTTAATGCACATGAACAACTTAGCTCAGGAAGGGAATGTGTTGATTAGCGTAACATTATCTCTGCTGCTTGTACAAAAAAAGTCACTTACCAAGATAAACTTGTGACCCTTCTAGCAAAGTACTGCCCAAGGAACTATTCATATGATCATAAAGTTCCTGTAAAAGTTAGAACACAGGCAAAAAAACCTCCAGAAGCCGTTAATGGCACATGGTCACACAAGATCCAGAATAAATAAAATTCACTTATTCAAGGATTTCAACGTCTGATTCCGGAAAGAAAGTAAAATTTTACTAATGGAGTCAACGGTGATACAGGCTGACAATCATGGTCATTTTTGTATTTCATTACAAATCAGAAAGTTGACCCTCTGTCAGATTAGGGTAGCTTATTTAGTTCACGTTAAATTATTACAAGAGCTGAATAACTGAATGACCTATGCAAATGGAATGTTTGAGCACTAACTAAAAAGACTAAAGTCCGTAGCCGTACACTGAAAGCTTTGTTCTGTGTGGCTATTACTTAAAAGTTACCTTTAGAATTGAAATTTGTGAGAAGTCTTTTTCTTCAAAATACGCATGTGTAATGAGTTGCAGCTTTGCCTGAAGTAACCCATACAAAGGCTTGGAAGAAAAACAAACACAAAAGCAAGTGAAGAAAACTTTAGTCACTCATTTTGAACTTTAATCTTCTCCCATTCTTATCTTGCAATATAGACACATTATTACACAGAGTTCATGAAGGGGCAGTCCTTAGCTGCTAACTCGCAGCATCTTTCTCCTGTGCTCATTTTAAATGATGATAATTCTTTTTTCTTTCCATTTGCACATACCATACCATCACTGAACATCTTTCTGGAAAAGTACCTTCCTGCTTTAAGACTGCTCGTGCAGGTCCAGTAATAGTTCTTTCTTCAGCTTTAAGCACAGAAAGAATTTCTGTTCCCTGCCTGGTGACCCGTAGCTTTTGCTAAATAGGCAGAAATACAAGATGTTCCTTCAAAACAAGAGTATGCTGTACGTGTGACTATCTTAAAACCTCTCTCACAGCTGTCAATAGCCACTCTCTCCAGTTATTACAATGGCCAAACCCCTCAATCCTACTACATGAAATACAGTTAGTAGCACTTAAGAATAATCAAAAGTGCAAATAGATATCCTGGTCCCTGACAACAGGCAGACACTTTTACAATTACTCTTACAAGGAGATACCAATTCAAGGCAGCTCACTCAAATGCCATAGCCTTCTGATTCAATTTTACTTCAGTATTTTGTTACCCTCTGCAAGAGATGTTTGGAGCCAAAAGTTCCAAACAGGAATATGGAAAACAAATAATTTTTAATATGTTATTTGAAAGTGTTTTGGGAGTTAAACAAACATTCTTACCAGCTGACTGAGAACACAGACACTTTTCTGTACTGTTTCTCGGGTGATGTCTGCTTGCCGTACTTTTAATGCCTAAAAAATAGAAGTATTACAGTATTTTTACCCACACACAATTTCAAAAGGAATTCTTTCACAGGTCTAGTTGCCACATACCACCCCCCTATTTAAACAAAATCCTAAAACCGACTGCCTTCCATGGTGGAATATCCAAACCATGCAACAGTATGCCCTTACCTAGTAAAAATGGTCATAACACTGATATGTCAGAGTTGTGTTCTCATCTCACTGTGCACACCAAAGATCCAAATACAGCTGTGATGATAAGCAGAGGACTGTTTAAAAGACACTAGCATGAGAAAAAGGCAATAACCCTGGAAAAGGCAATGGCATTTTAACTCAGGGTAATGTAAGAGAAGAGAAGCCACAACACATCACTCGTTCTTCTCTAACATCATCTGTGAAAACAGACCAGGTTGAAAAGTCTTTGCCTAGAAATTGTTTGCGTTATACTCAAGGATTTCTTTGAACCACCCATAAAACAAAAGAGGTATCATCTGCAGAATCAACTACATTCTCAGCCAGACCAAATGGTCCCAGCACTTAACAGCAGGCCTAGAAAGGGTGGGGGCAGAAATACAGCCAAATGATTCACTTAATTGTACAAAACAGCAAGTGTGCGGACTGCAGCCCACACATCAAAAAGGACAGATGGAAAGAGTGCTAGAGCTGTCCTATGAAACACATTGTTTTCTATTCTACTTGTTCCAAAGAGTTCACTTTAAACATCTATTTATCTGCTTAATTGGTTACTAAACAGCATAAACTGGAATCAAGAGCACAATAAGCCAAGTTACTGCATAGTTAAATAGAGCAAGACTCTAAATCACAGAATACGGTGAAGACCGGCTGCAAAGATAATGAGCGAACTAAAATCAACATGGATTTAGTGCAAAAGAAATGGAATTAAAATCTGCATGTGTAAAATTTCTCCTATAGCATAATCAGGAACTTGAAATATAATCAAGGTATGATTAACACTAAAACAGAGTACATAGTTTACATCTTCTGAATACAAGACTCATTTAAAACTCAAACCCACATGGCATTCCAGATTCTTGGCATTTCACTGGAAAAGGGAGTAACTTTTAAAGAAATTTGTAATAACTTCTCAATTGTAAGTGCACAGATCTTTTGAAAATATGGGCAGATTCTAGTAGGTCAAGTACATCATTTCCTCAGTGTGATCAGGTGTACACTGTAGCTCTCAAATTTTTCAGCTTTACTGCTAAAAGTTCAGTATTGGTAAGCAGCTACAACGAATGGGAAGATTCTGGTCTACTTTGCAAGTGTACTTTTAGCAAAGAAGGTGGGTGAAGAGAAACATCCCTACACCTGCATAGTCAGATCCCAGGAAATACTCTAAAATTCTTCATGGTCACACACTGGAGAAATTTCAACTTTTTCCACCCAAGAGGCCTACTTCCTGGAAACATTACTTGGCTGCCTGACAGCCTGTCAGCTTCATTTTGCTTCTTGGTGCTGATGCCTGGATTAGCACTCAAGAACCAAAACATATTTTTCAATTCCCTTGAACATTTCAAAAGATCACAATATGCCTGCTGACATAAGGGGAAGAAATAGTTCTCAAGTTCTGTAGCTACCTACTGTGCACATTTTCATAGATTTTTAACATAAGCTGATCATGCAGTTTGACTGTTGGTGTAATGCAAGCCACTGAATTTTAGGGTCGTTAATGCATCAAGCCTATTATTTCATTAATGTAATTCACAACTTGGAAAGTTACCTTTGCTTCAATCTGCCTATAGCAAGAGACGCCATATACTGTGGTTCGACCCCCACATCTTGGTGGCAAATGGAAAAACACGGTATCTATGAAAACGAAAAGACTGTTTCATTAAGTCATTAACAAGAGTTCAGTATTTTTATTTTCAGCATCACTTATTTATAAAAGGTTTACTGGTCAAAATACTGGCACACTTATTTTCTGAGACTTTAAAAAAAAAAAAAAACAGAAAAAGTCATCTATAAAGCTACATCTGCACCCAAATTAGTTTCCAAATTGCAAGATGCTTTGTGGAAGAATCTCCAGCTGTGCCAATATGGATATTCTGACAACAGCCTCATGTTTAGCCTGACCAAGCTCCTGTAAGCCCACTGACAGATTCTCAGAAGCAGCTATTGACAGCAGAGAAGCACCACCGAAACCTACAGGCATGCCGCTTTCCCAATTCAGCACAGAGGAGCAAAGACAAGGCACTATGAGGCAAGGTGCACAGTTCAAGTGTGATACCATTAAGAAGGTAAATGTAATGAAGATAGGGGAAAAAAAAAAATCCACCAAGGAGGACATATACAGTTGAAAGATTAGAGTAGCTGCTACCACTGCCAAGGTAGATATCCATGCAGCAGCACCACTCTGCTAACAAAAAGGATTTGTGAATCCTAGTCTCACAAAAAATGACTGTCTTTGTGCAAGTGTGACATGAAAGAAAAAAAATCTCTATAAAATATGACAAGAGAATGGCTTTTATGGCTTGAGATATATACACACATACATATGCACGTGCACTTGCTAATACTGAAAAAAAGTTGCTAAATCCTAAGTAGAGGACATTATGACTGTTTGCCTTTCAAAACATGAGTGAAATCTGTTTTGAAACCAACTATTGTTTTTTTGTTTGCTTCATATTAATAAACAGAAGAGACAATCCCATATGCATTAAGTCCAACAGAAAGAGCGACTGTTTATAACAAAGCTTATTCCCTTGAACAAGTTTAATTATATTATGGAGATCACCTAGGGTTTTAGAAAGTCTTTAAGACTATTTCCTGTACCAAATCATCCTCTTTGCAAAAATGCAACTATCAGTGGAAATCAGTTTAAAACTCAAAAACAGATATCCAATAAAGTTACAGTAAATGTAACAACTATTATCTGAAACATATTAGCCTATTTCAAGTTCACGTGTATTCTTGCCTACAAAACACAAGGATATACATCAGTTTTGTTGCCAAGTCTTCCCCCCGCCAAAAAAAATACACATTGATAATCTTTTAGTGCAGCAATGAAAATTATCAAAGTTGACCATTAACTGGGATGGATGATACTGAGCCAAGAGGGAACAGGTAAGTGCAGCCACATATGATTTTCCTGGCTTTGAATGCAGCTCATTATGTATTTAACAACACAGAAATTGAACAAAGATCATGACCCAGAGCAGAGTCAGAGAGACTCTTATTGCTGCTAGGAAGGGGGTTATTTTGATATGACTTCCTTTGTTTCCAAATGAGGTCTCTGAAAGTTGGAGAATTAGGAAACTAAGTACATCAAGTTAAAAAAAAAAAAATCTTATTAAAAGTAGTATTAAAGGGTTTCTGTGATTTTGCTGTTCTAAGTGACTTCCTTGTTCACTGCTGTGCAGAAAAAAGATGAAACAATTGAACATGCCTATAAATGTCATGGCGATGAACTGAACTGCTGTCAAATGAAGAAATAAATGCAATACTGCACAAAAAAAAAAAATCTACAGCAAACTTGCTGGTAACTACTTGGCAAAAGAATCATTCTATTTTCATTCTGCTGACAAATACACTAAAGCTCCTGTTCCTGCCCTTTACATTTGCTGGTTTTCAAAATAGGTCATTCTGCAGACATTGAATGACTTGTAGGTCATTCTAAGAATCTCTAAATTAGTGAAGGGGGGAGGGAATCATGACTATATACATTACAAAGCTGAATTTTAGAATTTAGTTTTTGCCTTACCTCAAAACTGGCTTAGGTTTTACCCAAGAGTTTATTCCCCCTTCAAAGAACTTCTGAGAAAGCTGGTAGCCTTGTTTTGTGGTAGGACTACACACAAGTGATATGTAACCCTTGAGCTTCTATTGACATCTGATTTCTTGATATAGGAGGTGCACCTTTACGATCTACTTTCAGTTTAAACTCTGAAGCAACATATC
Source organism: Fregata magnificens (assembly GCA_013389945.1). Taxonomy (NCBI): domain Eukaryota; kingdom Metazoa; phylum Chordata; class Aves; order Suliformes; family Fregatidae; genus Fregata; species Fregata magnificens. The sequence continues at coordinate 24,710 of WAAD01018400.1, read as the reverse complement.
ATTGCCCATGTATTTTGCAGCTTAAACAAAAAGTACAGGAAGTCTGATAGTGAAAAGAACTGTTGATCAACTGTTCAGATATCAGGATTTTTCTTTTGGTTGCAGTAGGATTAGTACATACAACTTCCTCTCTCGTTTCTTACCTTCCTGATAGTTGTGAGCGCCATCCGGTAAGGCGAGAAATGGCAAGTATTTCCATTCCTCTGGTAAACTGTGACTGTCATGTCCTTCTCCAGGCTTTAGGGGAGGATAGGAAAATTCAACCTAAACAAACAAACAAAAATAGAGGGGAGGCAAAGAGAGAACACGTTACTGTTACCAAACAAGCAAGCCTCTGTGATTCAGCCCAGCACCTTTTCTTTATCAATGGTATGAAACAAAGTTTTTCTTCCTACTAGCATTCCTCATCTCTTCCTCCAAAGCACCCATGGACTGACTCATGTGTGGTCTAACTGACAGGCCCTGAGCAGATTCGGCTTCCACAGTGCTTCCATCCAGCCTAGTACCTTTTTTCAAGAGAAATATGAAACAGATGTTTAAGCAGAAAACATCACCCAGCAGCTGAATACCTTCTCCTCTGTATGCACCTAGCCAGCAGCACATTGCTGCACCTGCAGTGTCAGCAGGGGTCATTGCTGGGGCACACGCATCCTGAAATGAGATTTGGCTTCTCAGCCCCTCAAGCACTCATGACTAGGTAACGCTCTAACACATGAAAGCCTCTACTTTACCCTACCGGATGTTGAATAATCTCAGAAACTATACTAACAGCAAAATACTGCTTTTAAATATTTTTACGCCCTTGACTGCAGTAAGTGCTACACAGTGGCCTAAAGTACCTCCTTTTCATAGAATCATAGAATCATTAAGGTTGGAAAAGACCTCTAAGATCATCAAGGNCGCAACTTGAGGCCATTTCCTCTCATCCTATAGCTAGTTTCTTGGGAGAAGAGTCCAGCACCCGCTTCCCTACAACCTCCTTTCAGGTAGTTGTAGAGCGCGATAAGGTCTCCCCCTCAGCCTCCTCTTCTCCAAACTAAACAACCCCAATTCCCTCAGCCGCTCCTCATAAGAGGATTCCTTCCCCATAAGGATTCCTTTCCCCAAGAAATCCTGAACAAAATCTAAACACAAATTTATCAGTGAAAGAAACTGTTTAAAGATACTGCAACTTCTCTTGAAGACATTTAGCAATAAACTAGTGAGCTGTAAAATATATACATGAAAATAAAAAAGCATGACAAAGCAAGCACACAGAAAATCTTAGCATTTGATGGATGACAAATTAAAAACAATGTAAAGGATGAGAGTACTGAAGAAGAAATGGGAAATAAATCAAGAAAAGTGAAATTCTTCACCTTAACACACGGTGTCACTCTCTCTACAACTGTTGCCAATTTGGAAAAAAACACAAAGGACAAGAAAACACCACAAGAAATCAGCCTTGCTACTTGCTATATCAATTTCAAGTTTTCTTATGCCTCGTATTATAAAAGAGATCTTGAAAATATCCACAAAAAACCAAAGGTCTGGTGAAAGACAAAGTCCTGAGCTAAAGGTAAGTAACCCACAAAGAATAATTATGCAACTGGGTGGAAAAAAAAAGACATGCAATAGAAAAAGGATTAATTTTGGCAGGGGAAGGAGGAGGGAATCCAGACCCTGACCTGCAGTTAGTTATCAAGGATCCATAGAGCCTTTTAAACAAAATATGCCATTAAGCAAAACACAAGAGCATCTGACTTCCAAAGGAGATACAAACACTGGAATTAGCATCCATACAAGGAGCAGAGAAACTACCTGCCATTTAGTACACACATAAGTCCTGAGAATTCCTTTTCAAGCCACAGATTATAAGAAAATTAAAATGTTAGAAGCTTCATGTAAATATCTGCAATACAGAAGAGGATTGTATCATACAATTTGACACTGTCCAGATTCAAACTGGCTGGCCGGAAACACTGTTTACAGAATTATTACTGGATTCTTGCAGGAGGAGTAACCTTAGCAATAAATAAAGCATGGTTCCCAAGTTTTAAAACATAGATAGTCAAGGAGCATCTACACTAACGTCGTGAATCAGGTATTTTATTTCACTGCATGGCCAACAGAGAGAAGTTCGGATTCACCTTCTGCAGGAGCTTCTTTTCGTTGAATACAGAGGAAACCCTGGGTCCCTTATATTTCACTGAATACCTTCAAAGCATCATTCTTGACAGGGAAATACTGTAAGTAAGGATCTAAGACATCATTGTTTCCAAGCGCTTACAGAATTACAATTGTATTTTGCATTCCAAGCAAAATAATTAATTCAAAGACATATTTAAAGGAAATAAGGGTAGGACAATTCAAGCTATATGAAAAACATGTATTCACTAAGGAATACGCCTTTTTAAAGTCCAGAATAAAGCTGAGAGATCTGGCTCCTGTGTTCTTTTGACAGTGTGAAATTTCCTGAACTACTACTTTGTTCTAGCTCGCAATATGCTCTCTGCTATCAGCTACTCCCAGCAACAGGGATTTCTGCAGGCTCTGACTGTTCCAAATTCAACAAACTGAACAGGCATTAGTGATACAGATGATAATCTTGTTTTTTATTAGTCTGCTTCTTTCAAAAGTATGTGTTCTAATATAGAGATTTCTGTATGCATGTGTGTGTATAAGTGAGAGAAGACCACAAAACTCAGATAAAGCAGAATTAAGATTGCTTAAGTGGCCCTAAATAATCTGTTTTGCAGATATACTGTATGATAGACCTGATTTACATTTATGACATACTATGCCTCCGCCTCCCCAAGAGGATCCATGTAGGAAGTACCCTGGTTTCTAAGGAAGAATCACATTTGTGTAGTGTAATATATCACTGCTTGTAGAAGTACCACCTCATATTGCAGAGGCTGAAAGGGTGGAAGTAATAAAGAAGCAGGAAAAAGAAAAAGGACAATCCAACAGCAAGGACCGCATGCAATGCCCTGGAGAACTTCCTTCCACTCCTGCTCCGACTTAACAGTTCCCAGTGATTTAATTTCAAAGAGTTAAGTCAAACTTTTTCACAAGTAGTCACTGCAGGCTGGATTTATGTCAGCTGACTACATGTCAAAAAGCAAGATCTCTGAGCCAGTTTTCCTAAGTATTCTGCATAGTTAGAGAAAACAGACACCTGCAGAGGACAATTAATCTGATCTGTTTCTTTCCATCATCTCTGAAGAGAGCTAGCTCAGACTTTAAGTCTAACTTGCAGATGACTGAATTAATACAGACGAAACTCACCCTAACTGTTCCTCATCTTCTAGACATCCTGCTTCATTTCTACAGCTCAATTTGCAGACTTGCATCAGTTGCAATTAGGAATCCTTTGCATAGAAAAAACATTACTTCAAAACCAAAGTATTATAAGAACATTGAGTAGCATTAAAAAAAAAAAAAAAAAAAAAAAGGCCAAAACCCCACAGTTCTTGAAAATCTTGAAACTGAGCAGTGCACATGTACAAAAGTGATAATAATGGGGTAGAGAGAATCTCAGTTCTACCACTTCTGAGTTTCTGAACAACTGGAGCCTCAGTAAAATTCTTCTCTCAGCCTGTGTGTGCAAACTGTACAGTACAGTGTTCCTAGTTAAGGCAACTTAAAAACAAACAAACAAAACAAAAAGGTTATTTTTTCTCATCTTCCTTTAAACCCAAGGCCAACCATGACAGGGGGATGGGATGGGACTACTGAAGAGACTCGTCTCACAGCTCTTTTTCTCCCTCTTCACAGAATGAAGAGAGAGGAGCTCATTTTTATTTAAATACAATGGATCTTTATGTAAATTCATACATATATGCATGTGCATGCATAAACATGCACTTCAACTTCCCTGTTTGTCATTAATACATGTATGCATTACAAAAAATGCCTGCAAATACGAGAAATGAAGTCTTTTAATAAAGCTCAGTAGTCAATAGGAACAAAGAAATACAAGCAAGTTTTCAGAGCTGACTGCCGGGGCAGATTTTACAGTTTGTTGTCTCCTCAAGTGAATTAAAAAAAGACTCCTCAATAAAATGAAATTCAAATTCAAAGCTGGACTCTTCAGAGACTTCAGAATAAACAACATAAAACATGAACTAGAATCTCCACTCATTTCTTACTCTTCGAAGTGTCAGGGATCTTCATTACAGCTGGAAATATTGATTATGCCTGTCAAGGGGTTTTGATGGCAATGCTTTCTGCCTGTTCAGATTGTCTTGTTCTGTAAACAGATAGCTCTTGATGGATTTCAGAACTAAAATCAATACAGAATACTGTGTTGTGATTTAGTGGATAAATAAATAACTGTGTTCTTCACTACACAAAGTATTTCAACTCTCGTGGAATACCAAGTTAAAATAAAATATAATTTTAAAAAACTCCCTAAACTGAAGTACAACTGAATTGCTGGAACTGACATTTTTATTTTTCTGTAATTCTGCTGCATTAACTAACCTTTTATATGCAGTTTATATTGAATCTAACCGTTTGGATGCAAAGCACCTACTGATACACTGTCCTATCTTATTTGTGAAATGAAAAAAAGTCCAGGCAATCTGTTTTGGTTCCTTGTCTTTAAAGGGACTTCCTAGCCAGAATAAATTTACTAGACATTCATTAACTCAGTGAGAAGAGATGAGTCCAGGCAAGGAAAAATGTCTTTCAGTTCCTACATTTAGGAACTAACATGATAGTTTTTCTTTAAAAAAAATGCATTGGTATCATCTTCTACTAAATTACAAGTACACGGTCAGAAGAGGGGTTAAAAAAGGACATTGATAAAAGGGGAATTTCCAAAATATATATGCATGTCCACCTAAACTATCACACTCAAACATTAGATGGGTAGTTGGCATTAACTTTTGGTGAACTTAATACTCAGGTGTTTTCATTATCTGTGAAAAGTGTTAAGTGTTAGCAAATCACAGTAAGATCCTCAGTGAACATTAAACAGTGATAATTTAAAATGTGCTGGCAAGCCAGTATAAGCTCCCCATCCTCCCCACTCGACCTACTATCACATGTTTGAACTACTCCACTTACAAGTTAATCCCTCTTACTCAGCTCGGTCACAATATAAGCTCTCCTCTTTAACAGAGGTATTTTGGAAGATTTCTCTTCAGACTAGAAATGAAAAAAATCTGGACCCAAATAAATTTTTCCATTGGTTCAATGGAGAGAGGATTTAATCTCAAATCTCTAAAAAAATCTGAAATATTTAGAATGACAGTATTATGTTAAAGACAAGGATGCTTTCAGTAAGTTGCAGAATCTAATTTACAGGGGGTGAACCTATTCCATTCTCTGAACAATCACTTTGATGATCTCTCCCACTGCTTGTACTGCACAAACAAGTAGAATAATTGCTTCAAATGAAGCAAACCCCACTCATGACATTCCTATTTAGAAAAACTTTTACCTTCATAAATTATTTCAACACATTTCATTTTGAGGATACCAACTCTTCCTCTCTCATTTAAGAAAGAAAAGCAGAAGGATGTTGAGTATTGAGTATAACGCTAAGCAGCAGTGGCCAAAAAACCCAATAGATTAAAATTACACCTAAAACTTCATCCCTCATTTCAAATAAGTCAGTATTCATTCTTCACTCGAAGTAGAGATTTTTAAAACAAGTTTTCTTGACCTAGCATAGCCAGATCCAGAGAAAACCAGCACACCAATGATTTTATCTGAATCACCATAACAACTGCAGCATGCAGCCAAACGAAAAAAATCTAAGAATACTGTTAGTCTTTCAGCACTGAGAACAATTTATTATTTAAATCACAATTTAATCAGATTTAAATGACAAACTTTCCCCATTGTTGTATGACAGAACCAACAGACCAGGACCTACAAGCTGAAGAGCCCATCCATATAACAATAATGCCTATCCAGTGATATAATAACCTCTACCAACAGATTCTTAAATATATGTTATATATTTACATAAATATGTATATGTGTAACAACTATGTATAATACACATGCATGTTTATATAAATACATATACGTAGAATAAATATGCATGATACATATTTATATAAATATATTTTAAAAACCATTACGTACACACACAGTAACAGTGAAGGAAATCCATGTATTACAAAGAGGTAGAGCATAGTCTTTTCTATTCTTTCAGTTCCTGAAACTGGAACTTCCTCATGTTCCCATATCGCTAAAGCTATGGAGCAGCCACACACAAGTTTTAAGACACCATTTGTATTGCTACAGATGCACAAAATAACCATTCCAGTTTGCTTCGAAAACTCTGACTAGGTTAGTAAAGTTTTGACTCTTAAGCCCATAAAAGATAAAATAACCTGAAACACTAAAACCTTTGTATTTGTTTTCAAAGTCATGCTAGTATGCATTTTAGACACTCTTTCCAATTACTTAACACTTTATTTTTATAGTCATACAGTTCAAGTCAGACATAAATCCTGTGCTTTGCAACTTTTGCTCATATCAGTCTCTTCAAAGAAAATAAATAACAACAACCCACACACACACACTCCTCCCAGAAGAGGAACATAATGCTACTGCAACCATTCCAGCCTCGATGACTTGCTAGGGAACTCTGTGCCCTCAAGACAAGACTCCATGGTCTTACAGAAAGTAAGTTAGAATTCATAGAGGGTGAACTCTTAAGAAGATACAAGGTAGCAGAGAGGGCAGCTTCCTTAATGAAACAAGAGAGGGCAACCCTCAGCTCTACTCCTAACTGGCGTCTGCCTAACACAGCAACTAGTATAGACTGGGGTCAGCAGCAGCCAATTTTTCACCCACACAGCCTGCTGCGCCCATCAGCTCTTAACGGACCCACCCAGCTACGGGGACTGGTGGCATTTCCTCTCCCCTCAGGACAGCACCCAGACCTCATCACACACGACACTCAGACACGCATCCTTTCCCCAGCTCTGCTGCATGCCCTGGTTCCCAATGGGAAGGAGCCCATGCAGGCTGGCAGGGAGTTGTCAGATGGTACAGTGAATCCTCCTTTTCCTGCGAAAATGGAGTACCAGGACTGCAGGCATGCTTTAAAGCACATTTACTCATCAGTTTAGGAACAGCCATTGTATGTAATTCATACAGCATATATTGCTGAACTGATGCAGTCCAAGCGAGCTATCACCTTGTCTTATGAGCCAACAAGCATTCAGGTTCTTTGCCATGGGACGTCTGATGGTCCCAGAATGGCTCTTAGTGAATGTGCTCCTTGCTTACAAGCTTCAACATTAGATTTACTCCTGAGAGCAGACAAATCTGGCTCACTACCAAGTATGAGGCCAAGAAGCTACACAAACACAGTAACATCATGAAGTACAGAACATGCTCTGCTCTAGGTAACCCCAATGAAGCAGGCAGCCCCATGCCCTATCCCCCAGCATGTCAGAGCAGGCAAGGAACTTCCTTTCACATCTTGTATCCACAGCTTTCTGAGAGTACTTTTAGAAACAACATGCCTGCCTAGGTGTAATAATTCAGCACCGCATACAAGCTATGGGATGGATTACCAAAATTAGACACATATAAAATAAGGCAATATTAGGACAGGGAACACAAAGCTCAGACTTGCAAGTTCCAATTTAGTCCAACTCGAGTGACCTCTGTTCAGTGATTCTACACCTTTGAACCTTCCTCTATTGTATATGTATGTAAATTACATTGCCACCTTTATACAAGTGCTAAGAGCCCAAGTTACTATTTGAAAGCATTCTGAATTAGGCAGATGAAAGGTGCAACAGAGGTACAGAAATACATATTTTACTAATTTAGCATTCATTCATTTATTCAAGAGAAAGGTCAAGATTCCTGGCACAGACTGTTTAAATAACTGCTTGCATGTTATGACACATACAAAGAACAGACAGATCATAAGATGAAAGTTAACGATGATGACTATGGGAAGTGTTACATAACTGCAAAAAGGTATTTAGGAACCTTCTCTCAATTCACACATCAGGGCAGCTATGGAGAAAATATCCAGTACGGAATCCTTCAAAGAAATACTTTACTTCCTGTCCAGGACTTCAAGGAAGCAACTGCAAGATTACCAAAGCATAGCAGTCTTTAAAACTTGAAAAACTAAACAAAGAAACAAAACAAACAAAAAAAGTCCACCATACCTGGGAGTCTTTCCTGAGCAATGAACACAAAATACTAAATAAGTGGATTAGATAGACATGCAAAGAGTGGAACCCATCATTAATTCTACACAAGAGATCAGCATCTGTGGTGTTGTTTACAGAAGTGTGAGATAGCAATTACATGTGTACTCAGCGATGCATTGTGTATGTAAAACGATTAGCATCCCACACTAATTTGAGTAGCCTTTCTAATAAAAGCTAAAAGTTTCTTTCCAAGTTTCAACCTGTTGAACATAAAAAAATCCAAATAATTTAGACACTAGGCTAATCTTTGATACTTGATGTGTGCTATGATTAACTTAATCAAGAGATTTCATGCTCATAACAATCCTTTAAAGTGCTTAAATAATATTATTACAAGCAGGGAACAAAACCAAAGGAATTTTGCTAATGTTTACAGGTTATCATCAATAGACCCACGAACAAAGCCCTTTGGCTTGATTCCAGCCTAGTTCTTTTTCAAGTTATTTTTTGTTTCTGTTGTTCCTTTAACAAGATCTTGTTTAATCACTAGAGAGGATTACCTATTGCATAATACCTGCCTATTCTGCTCCCCCAAAACAAAGACACAAGGACTTTAAAGACAACAGAGCATACACTTCACTTACATGCTTAAGAGCATCAAGCACATCTAACAAAATCACAGCAACTACTGGGTTGGCAAAGATCAAGAAGACAAAAAAGTAATTCTCCAGTAAAGCAGAGTCTTAGAAGAAATACAGCAAACAAACAGGGACTGAGACAGGCTAGAAGCGTTCCCCTTAAGATGCCTCCAGAAAGGCGGCCCATGGAACCTACTGAAGAGAGCAAGTTGAGTATTTCCCTCTTGGAAGCAAGTGCTACGATCGATGACGCAGGACACCTACAAATGTAGGCAGTTCTCAAAAGAGTTGATAAAAAGAGCTGACTGAACTTGCTCGTTCCTTAGACACCTCCTAATTCTGCAAACACATTCAAGCCTAACATGCCAACAATTCGGCTTGGAGACATTCCCCTCAAGCCCTCCTACGCTCTCTAGGCATAAGTAAAAAAGGCCACGTGCACGAATCGCTCAGGCCATGTTATGTGCTGATTTCTGCAGATCGCAACAAGTAATACCTCCCAGAGCTCAAGTACTTGAAGCTCTCAAATGACAGAAGGAGCACATACACAATTCAGGAAGGGAAGAAGTCTTAGAGGGCACTCTTCCCCCTCAAAGATCATATTCAGGCTCTTTTCTAAAACTCAGGTATCAGCTGTTTCATTCCTGATCTTAAGTTTCCTTTGCATGCCAGGAGGAAAACCTATGGTCAGGCAAGGCAGGGAGATAAGTCTTCAAACACAGTCCATGCAAAAACATACCCACACAGGCAGGCAACTCAGATGCTCCTTTGGACAACACACACATCACATTTACATGAAAAAGTTAAAGCACTTTGAAGAGCCTTAGGACAAACTTGGGGATTCCATGGCAATATGCCTTTGGGTATTTACAATAATCCACTCCCACTTCTGTGACACCAAGTCTGAAATGTCATTCTCCACTGGTGTACAGAGGAGCGGGTCAAGATCAGCTGCCATTATTTTACAGAACAAGGATCCCAAGCAAACAAAAGTGACTGGCAATGTGAGCAGTCCGGGACACACACAGCACTTTCCCCACTACCCACACTTTTTTTCTTTTCCACAACACAGTTGGAAATGTGTCTGTTTAAGTCAAGAGCTGTCTGGAAGATAGTCAAGCCCTTGAGAGGATACGCGAGCCAATGGTCACCCACTGCACAAGGTCAGAGACGATCTGCAGAACCGCTCAGGACCCTGAGTGCAGAAAAGCTGGGCCTTGCCCCAGGTGAAGTGAGATTATGTATGGCCTGACTGGTGGTGGCAGAGGGCCTGAGTTTACTCGGATGCAATAGCCGCAAAGCTTCGTAGCATGAAGAGAAGATGGGGATTCTTGTGCCAGGCCAGGCAGTAGAGGAGTAAAGGGACCATCTGCTTCCTCAGCAACCAGCCAGGGGGCTTACCGGGACTTGTGCGTAACTCTCTTGCCCACAAACTTTTCCAGCTTTGCTGAAACTTCCTTTCCTCTCCTTTTTGAATAAATCAGTTCTCATTTTAACTTTGCCTTCAAAATGCATCATTTTTAGAGTACTCAGGATATCTTAAGCCTTCCTACACCCTCAGAGACAATTATCTCTCTGCCTTCCCACGTAAATAAAGCTTGGAGACAGAGAGGTCAAACGAAGATCGTGGCACACAGGACCACTAATGGAGAACTACGCCTCATGACTCTCAAGTCTTCTACCTTCACCATAAAGCGAAGGTGTCTCAGTGTATTTTTCAACACAGAAGTTGCATCTACTAGTCAAGCTCTGTTCAGGTTACGTTTTTGCTAAAGATCTCTATCACAAGATAGATAAGGACTTTCCACATCATTTAATGCTTTAAAAAATTAAAATATAAGGCAAATTAAGCGCTCTGTTGCTCACTTGTAACGTGAGGAAGCACTTCATGATTCTGAAAAAAAAACCCTTTCCCTTTATTTGCCATGAAATCACTAGCCACTTACTTCTACAGCTCCTGAAGACTACTGAGGGATTTGTTATCAGCTGCTCCAGAAAAAGGGCACAAACAGCCCCAAAATCCAAGTCTTACCATCCTATAATGAAGCAGGAGATCAACAGAACATAACAAGAGCCAGGGAGCTGGACCGGTAACCTGCTGCAGTAACTACTGAGCCAACCAGCTACAGATACCCCAAAACAGATCACACCATTTCTGTGGCAGGCTTCCCTTATTATCAATTTATGCCCCAATGCTTTTGTGACTTGAGTCCTGTAGAGCCTGAGAAGCGTGTGGAAACTTCTACCACACCAAAACCATGTGTTTTACATTAATGGACAAGAGTATGAGCAGCTACATATGATGAAGGCCTGTGTTCACTGTTCCTTTCTCCTTAGGCCACTCCTCTTATCAGTAGCAAACAGGTATCAAAAAAGCAATTTGTTTTGCAATACTAATGAAATGTTTGTCATTTCATTTCAGACAAATGAAAATCATGATCGAGCGAATACTACCCATGAGCTCTGCCCACTTCAGGACATTTGCTATTTAACTACACACTGAGGACGGTTCCCGTAACAAGTCAGCCAGTACGTACAAAGCAAAGAAAGCCATCACGATGCCTGCTTCACGCCAATTGTCATTCCATTCTTTAACAGACCTGTTGAGAGCGTGTCAAATGCTAGGTGGACCTAGTTCCCAGCCAAGCTTCTCCTCCTGTTCTCTGAGCACTCTGTCATAACTACCTCTCCTCCTTGGCAAAGAGACAGAGCAACCAGCACTTTTTGAAGATCGCATTGGTATCACAGCCCAAGTCAGTAACTAAGAGGCCCAAAGAAGCCAGCTGGCAATCTGCTTGTGTAAGTAAGCAAAAGCCTACAGCTTCTCCAAAAGCTTACTCTGTACTTGCTAGAGAAAACTCCTTCCAATGTGTTCAGGATTTTTAGTTGGAAAATGCAACGTGCTGCTTTCACACAGCACAAAGCCTTCGTAACTGTGAGCGGCAGCTCCAGGTTTTTGACAATTGCCCAGGAAACTGCATCCTCAGACTGAACAACACACGTACAGTAAACCTTCACTTTGTCTCTTATGTAATCTTGCTTCACCCAGCAAAAAGACCCACGGTCCAACAGTGGGCCCTTGGAAGGAGCACACGGAACAATCATTGCACTTGCACACAGAAACGGCACACAGAAACGGCACACAGAAACGGCACACAGAAACGGCACACAGAAACGGCACACAGAAACGGCACACAGAAACTGACCAGTTCCTTGACTCTCCTCCTCTTTTGTAAACAAATGCCTATGGACTGTTTTTCAAGTCTATGCAAGAAAAAGATGTTCCTATACATTTCCAAACCGCACATAAAAGTCTTTGCCCTATAGGTTAAATGTTACTTATACTGTAAGTTAATCAACAGCTGTGCACTTCAGACATCAGGATCTAACCAGAACAACACTTGTCTAAGAACACATAAGAATCCAATTACATGTTACCAACAGCAATCCCAGACAGAGAATCCACAATGTCAGAGCTTATTTTAAGTTAGACAGCTCTGTACACACCAGCTTTACACCACACATATATTTCTGTCCCCTTCCTTCCATACCACAGCTTCAGAGGGAAAGTCAGCTAATGAAAACGCCTTAGCATCAAGAAATCCATCAAAATAGCTAACTCCACATGCATTTCCTAGTAAGACTACAGAGAAAACAGAGCTGGAAACACAGAACCCAAAAGGAGCGTTCTTAGGCAAGCCAGGTAAATTCCTGTTACAACAGGCAGGCTAGCTCTCTAGATCTCTCGATCTCAAGCTCCCCAAATTCACTCTGACTTACTGCCATTTGAAAGTTGCTTTGGAACTTTGCTTTTCTACAGTTAGTAGTTTCTCGTATGCAATCTGCAGCACGTCTGCAGACGGTTCATATTCACTTGTTCCTGTGCCAGCACTGTCTTTTAGATCAAATGGTGGGTTTTTCCTCCTTATTTTTCACTTTCCGACAGCCTCCTGGAATACAACTGCGTTTAATGCAGTGGTTCAATGAGTACTTCAAAGGCTATTATCAAACACGGCAAGCAAAAGCAGAAGCCCCAGAGTGCCACTTTCAAGGGACACTCTTTTCCACCCCCATACTAGTCTCCTTGTGCCTGTGTAGCTGTCTTCTGCAGATGTCCGCTTGGCAAACAGAACCCATGAACCAAACAGCTCAAAACCAAGCCACCAAAACAACACGTACTTTTTGGAAGCCTCAGTTCCCCGTTTCAGCTTACCACATAACTGCCTCTCCTTTCCAGTTGCGAAGAGGCAGGAGAGGAAAAGGGGAGAATGTTCCCATATTCGCAGAGGTGGCTTACAGTCTTCATATGAATACAGCCTCAAAATCCATTTTCTCAGCCTACCTAGCCAAGCTCTTCTACGTTCTCCTCGAAAACAGACTGCCCAAGTTTTATCCCATCCATTCCTGGAAGTGACAGAGAGAATCTGAATCCATTTTTCTGCAAGGTGGATCAGAATTTTTATGCATCAATAAACATATTATTACACTATAGGACTACATTTGTTGCCACTCTCGCTCCCAAATCACACCACTACTGTGACTTATCCTTGATCATATGGGATCTCTTTTCTCTTCCAGAGGTCTCCTCATGTTAATTCCCAAGCTTATACTGTTATTATTCATTCCTATTGCATGACTTCGTAATGCACCCCATTTGTATCGTTCCAGCATTCCTTATGATCCAGCTCTTGCATGACATTCCAGTCTTCCTTTGTAACAGATTGCTCAAGTTTGCTCATCATAGTTAGATTCTACTGTGTAAATGATACCAGTGCCACTTACGTGGGCCCAAATTCAGTCTTGAGAAACACCTCTTGCAAGCACTTTCAAACCAGCAGTTCCTCTTCTCACACAAATCTATTGCTGCTTCCTCTCCTTTGTACTGTTCCTTACCCAAGTACAAGCTCTTGTACTAATTCCCCAGTATCTCCACCTTAAAAAAACAAACACTTTTTTTTTTTTTGTAGTGCCGTGTGATCTGTTATCAAGTTCCAGGCAGATTCGAGCTACTCTGTTTCTTTTACAGAGATAGTAAATCAATCATTTATTCTTACAAAAGATGCAGGTCAGTCAGGCATGATCTATCTTTAGTGAATGCCCGTAGGACTCAGTCTACTTCGTTTCATGTTGTTAATTAATTCTTTCCTTCAAAAATTCTCTAGAGCCTCACATACTACTGATGTCAAACTCATTAGGCTATAGCTGCACAGCTCCATGCCTCCAATTCTTTTAGGAAACTATTTTTATAGTTGAGTAACAAATCTGCTAAGTCAGAGGTAGAATATATTTAAAATTAGATTCCTGGTTAGATTTCCCTTAGGAAGCCTGGCTGTTTGTAGTTCTACTGTTGTCATATTCCTGCAGTTCTTCTCCCTGTGACAGAGCTACCCCATCCCCTTCACCAACCACCTTCCTCTCCAACTTCTCCAGTTCATTTCTTGAGATACTTAAAGATGACCTTGGTTCAGAGGTATTCTGACCCAATTTTTGACAGCACCTGAAAACATATTTTTTACAAACATTTTCCTGGCAGCAAGATAAAGTTCACTGTTACTAATTTAGAGTTTGGCTTTGGGCTTTTTTTGCTTTATATCATCTCTGCATAATGTTACAAGAAAAGAAATACAGGCCCCAAAAGAAGAATAGAAGGCAACAAAAGCCACCTCTGCTTTTGTCTCCAACATATGTCTTTTCCAAGAGGCCAACAACAAGGTGAGGGCAAAAATGCGCTCTTCCTCCTCCAGATGCCCAACTAACGCTCATCTCCTAACAGTCTTTGACAAGAGAGTGACTGATAAATATCGCAAACCTTGCAACCTAGATGATCAACTTCCTCCATAGGAGATGATCCTGCAAATACCTACATGAGAACAGCCCCTAGGCACCCTGAGGAGAAAGGATGCATTACAAAACCATGCAGGTCTTTCAGAAGAAGAGACGGAAGAACACCTACAATGAATTACTGCCCTTCTGCTTCAGCCTCTGTCGGTGTGAGGAATTGTTTTCTGTGTGACCATGCTTGTTTCAATTGCTGAAGCATTAACAAAGACTAATTTAAGTCTCTGGTACCTTGTATGGAATGCGTTCACGTCAGACCAGTTCTTGGGTAACAACGGCCATCACATACATGATTCTGGCCATTTTTGTAAAGACTAAGAATGCTCCATGGAAAAAGACTCACTGCAAGTCCAACGTTGTATCCATCTACTCTTGTCACAGCAAAGCAACTCCTTGTGCAGCCCCGCTGGGCAACAGCATCTCCTATTTCAAGGGTTAAAAAAAAAATCCGAGCATAAAATACCTATGAAATACACAACGCAAAATTCTTCTACCTTGCAGGCCACACGAGGTAGTCAACCACTCATGAAAGAAGAGAAGAGACACGCAAAGAAAACTTAAATCAAGGGTGGACTCACACCCGGGGGCCATCAGGCTGTTTGTGTACAAGTTGTACCTGTGAGAGTTCAACGCGGTGCTGCCCGGCAGGAGTAGAAGGTCAATAAAAAAAATAATGTTTTTCTCTTAATTCTCTCTCTGAATGCATTAAGCACGCACGCCTCACAGTAGATACGGGTGTCACGACTGGAGCTGCCTCCCGGCGTTTACAGAAAGCCGGGGGGACGGCCGGCGGCGGGGAGCTCCCCCTGCCGGCCCTCGCCCCGCCTCGCCTCCCGGCGGGAGCGCCGGGCAGGACAG
>WAAD01018399.1:152650-163898 GCA_013389945.1 Fregata magnificens | reverse complement strand
TAAAGTAGGAGAGAGGTAACAGAGTAGAAAATGGAGAATGTGTTGCTATACTGTGCCTTATCTTAATTAGTGAATGGCCATTTCCTCAACCAGAATATTTTATCTAAGAGTAAGTAGTCTTCCATTGTTGTAGTTATCTGAATACAATATTATTTTAATGTACTCTTTCCACTACCCCTGTGAGGTAGCAATCAGTAGTTATTATAGATAATGTATAAACATATTATCATCCTCTTTATGATATAGATAACAAACACAAAGAGGGAAAGGTCCATATCCTGTGTAAACTGAGATCTTAAGAAGAATTTAGACAGCAAAGACAAAAAATCATTATTTTATCTCTTACATTACCCTATAGACATAATACTATAGAAGTTTCCATTTTTACAAGCGAAGGTCTGTATCTCAGCAAACACAGATGTGATTCAATATCAAATGGGCTGAGAAATCATTTTTCTGTCAAATGCCTATGCATGACAGGGAATATCTAATGAGGTGTTCCTCCAGCTACAATGCACCGAGGGGGATCTGATCCAGTATGTGTATTCACAGAATATCCTGTGCATGCCTACTATGTGCAAAACATACTGTTGGTTATTGCATTCATTAACAGAAAGAAATGGCTGTAACAGGGTTCTTCTATTCATGAATTTAATAGCTAGAGTGTTTGCAGGGTCCCATATTCAATTCTCACTTCTGCTGAGCAAGTTCAAACCCACACATCCTACCTTCCAGCCTAAGCTGTAGGTTACTTGGCAGAGTATCTGTCTCTGCTCCTCCTCCTAAGAAGAGTCACAATTTTCAAAGAAGAACTTGAGAATTGGCAGGACTCATTACACTAGTGGTTAGGGAAAACCCTTGGGAGTTTGTGACATGGTTGCCAGGTCTTTCCCCAAGATTAGTTTATATATTCTACTTGAAGGCTGTCTCATGTACGTCATTGGTTTTAATCCGGTAGGGCAAATTACCAATAATATTCCCAAACACTGAATTTTGTTGGTTTCAGGTTACTGATGGTTTCTCACAGTTCTTAGCAGTTAAGGCCACTCTCCCATGTGAAGCTCCTACCCTTGACAGCATCGCTTCATTGGCATGCAGTGAGGCTGCTGGACAGCCTGCAATGCACATATTCTATATGGAGGGGGGAATGCTGTAGGGAGGGTGAGGAAGAGAGGTCACATGGCAAAACTGTGATGAAGAATAAGTAAGGATTCATTTAGGAAAGAATGACAACAGTCTTTAAACAAGAAACTCGCAGTATATACAGCAAAGGACCTGGTGTGGGGTCCCTTGGGAAAACAAGGTTATCACTTCATAAATAGTCACGTCATAGTGTCAAATGAGATCCTTTGGTACACAGACAAGCTGAATTCTGCAATTTCTGTTTAAGTGCTTGCCTTTGCAACCTGAACAACATTTATTTTAATGGCACTTAAGCATAAATAAAGACAAAAGGAGTAAGAATATAAACGCAGCATACCAGTTTGGGCCCATTTCGCCTTGCAAGTAGCTTAGCCTAAGGTATTTGAGCCTCTGCCTCACGTTCCCACAAGTTTCAGACAGCATACTGGCTTTGTTTGTTCATTAAAGAGGGTCATGAAAGAGTGAAATAATAAGTTTTGCACTAAAATTTAAAGTAATTAGCTTAGAAGACCACTGACAACATAAATATTATTAAAATGTGTAGCTAAGTGCTACATAAACTATTACTGCACTCAAGAGTCTGAGGAGAGCTAAATAACACGAGCACAAGAGAAATCTTAAATGGGGCTAGATAGAAGAGGAAATTCTCATCAATTCAAAATCACTGCGTCAAAGCCAGTGTCTCTAAGTTGTATAAACACTATTTCATCTCCTTTCAAATAAGATCTTATCATAGACTACTGGGTCACTATCATTCTCCAAAGCAAGAGAAAACTTGCTAGCTAATTTGAGAACACATCTTTTCTTTCTGTGTGGCTGGATTTTTGGCATACCATAGCTCGGCCTTATTTGGAGCCTTGTAAAAGTCACTTATCTGAGCCTATCGGTAGCCAAACGGAGCACTGCAAACATTCCCGCTGGAGCTGCCAGCGAAATAACAGCTCCCCCGAGGATTAACTTCTCGGCTAAAAAGAAAGCAAGCCTGTGTTACCACAACATAATGGCCTTCATCTGGAACCTAGATCTTGGCTGGTTTCTTTCAAATGCTTTTTCACTACGCTACCAGGAAAGAAAAAAAAAACCCACGTAGTTCACAGGGAACTTCACAGTATCAAATGGTGCCAGTAGGAACCCACCGTCCCTCCCGAGCCCTTTCGGAGAAACCCTGAGAAAAAGGAAAGGGTCTCAGCAATCTTTCTTGGAGAGAGGTATGGGGGGCAGTACAGGGAGCAGGGGACAAGCACTGCTCCCTCATAAGGAAACAGCTAGAAGATAAGCATCCCTGTGTGCTTTCCTGCCCTAATGTGTGAATCTAGGGGACAGGAGGGGCTACTGTCACTGCAGTTTCTGATCACTCAGCCTTTGAGAGTAAGGGACCAGGAGCTACTGTAGTATGTCACATAGCAGCCCAAAGTGCTGACCACTGCCTGCAAACCTTGGCATCTCATTCTCACTTCTGGAAGGGACTGGGTCTAAAATAAAACCTGGGAAGGTCACCTTAATAGCCTCTGACTACCAGCTTGTTCTATGCCCAAGGAAACAAGGCATTTGCATCTCCCACAGGCATTTAGACCTTTCTGTCTAAAATATGATACAGCGTCTCCTGCTGAAAATGTTTCAAGCAAGTTTCTAACACGAAAGATGACATAGAGCCTGAGTCTGCAAATGCTTGTGTTCAAAAATACTTTTCTTCCCATGAGATAGTCTGTCGGCTGATCACAAGTCACAGTGCTGGAACAGGAAGGAACAAACCCCAGACCCTGTCCAAACTGAAGGCCAGTCAGTGCAACTGTAGTACAACTGCATTGACTTCAAAAGGGGGCAGTGTTAAATTAATGTTGAGTCCTTAGAAAATATTACCCCTTGCTACCTCCCTACCTTGAGAGCTGTGGGCTCCCAATGACTTAGACCACATTCTGGTTCTTTGGGGGAGATTTATCAGATATAGTGTAGAGATCTAAAAGGCTATCTGGAACTGGCAAAGGTAGGTAAGTTGGAAAGGGAAACTTAATTTAAACATCTAACTTGAAGTGCCTCAGTTCAGAAACAGCATTCCTATATAGTCAACGGAGAGAAATAATCTATTAGAGCCCAATCCCTCCTTTGCTAATCCGAACTGTTCATACCTACATCTATCCATTTACTCCACAGGGTGCCCAGACAGACAGCCCTGTTTTTGCAAACTCTAAATCCAAGAAACATAATAAAATACATCTCCTTACCTGCTCTGTGAGGAGCTCTCAGGTACGTGGTACATGAAGACATTTCCTCTGGAGGCAGCAGCCCAGTGACTGGCCATGTTTATGATGGGACACATGATAAACTGGTCACTGATAAAAAAAGAGGAGCAGGGAACAGACACAGTCACATAACAGAAAAAAGGAAAGAAAAAAACCCCACAACCAACAGAATTCTCTCTATATTGATAGCCTTCTTCAAATCTTCCAAAACAGCTCATATCTCTGCCTTCAGGTGCACTGAGGGAAACCACATTCACCCCCTATAAGCCCAGTGCAGCTTAGAATTCACTAAAATTGCTGTTTTATGGAGTTTTGAACAGTGGTAATGATACTAAAGAAACAAGAGCTGACACATAAGGAGTATCCTGGCCAAAAGAACAATCCCATTTTAGCCTAGTTTATGGGGGCCCATGCTTGTAATAGTATAAAGCTCCTTCTCCTGGCACCACTAGGTTGCAATGACATCTAGTAAAAGGACTTATATATTTTCTGGGTTAAGGATCAATAATATAATTTCTGCATTTGGATCTGTGTGATTTTTTTGGGTAGAGTTTCCAGAGCTGGAAGAAGTAAGAGAGCACTTTTGGACATATCCTGCAGGCCCTCTGGCAGGGCTCATCAATATGGAATATCTGGTGCAGTATGTCTGGGAGAGAAAGGTTAAACAAGAAGAGTGCAATGAGAGAGTTACATGACCAATTTATCACCAGGTACTGCAATATAAAAGTATGAGTGAAGCAAATATATCCAAACCTTCCTAGCTTCCATTGCCCCAAGAAGTGGAGCTGGAAGGTCGGGTGAGCAGTAGCTGGAGGGAGCACAAGCAGTTCAAGTGTGGCAGGCAGAAAACAGGACACCTCACTGCAAGATATCTCGTTATGATTCCTCAAGGCAATAGTATATACACACATATCACCACTTCTCATTCTACATGTGCCCGAAGATTCAGCATACTCTTTGGGTGTTTATACGTCCATAACTACATGAGCACACACAAACGTATCTGCTGTGGAAGTGGGAGGTTTCAATTCTTGGTCTAGTGAATCTGAAACAGTAGCTGCTCCTTCAAACTTGGTAGGTAAAAAAAGAATGCCTGATGGCAAGAAAGAACAGTGTCAGAGAAGCATAAAAACATGTTGCTGTATTTAACTGGTATGATTATGAAAGGCACTGTTTGGGTAGCTATTTTGGTTCAGTAGAGTTTATTTTAAGCCCATCTGTGAGACCACAAGCTATGGGCTGACTGACCACAATACTCTTTGACAGTTATGGTTGACAACACCCATATGAAATGAAAATTACTGTTCTTCACATGCCTACCAGCATGGGGTTTTGGAGGAGCAGATGGCCTTTGAAAACTAGGGAGACTGTGGAGAGCATTAGCTCTCGAGAAATGTTTTGAGATACATTTCACCACTTAAAACTGATTCTCAGTTGGTGCTATGGGGGGAAAAAAGTCAGCTATTCTGGGGAAGTAAAAAAAAATTTAAAAAATAGTAACCACAAAAATGAAATGGCTGTTTCTTACAGGCATAGAATACCAGAGTTAAAAAAAAAAAAAAAAAAGAAAGAAAAAGAAAATGAAACTCGTTTTATACCTGGGAAAAATACCAGAGAATTGCAGATAAAGCAGTTTTAAAAGTGGAAATATTTTAAAACCACAAAATACGCACAATGTATGTAGTTTATAACAACCACTTATGTTGCTTTCTCACACTTTATAATCCTGTTAAAACTTTTGCAATTAATTATAACTTCCTGACATAGAACTTTTCTTGGGTTACACATCTATGCTGGTAGTAAGTTTTCTGTTAGAAAAAACCAAACCAAAACAAAACCAAAAAAACAACAAAATAAAACAAACACCAAAAAACCAGAACCAAATCCCTCTTTTCTCCTCCACGTATGTGATACTGATGTAGATGACTGTCATTCTGTAACTGCTGTCTCCCTCCCTTTCTTCTGTAGCTGGAGTAATTTCCGAAGTGTTTAAAGCAAAGTATTATCATTAGATGTCCTGGTTTCGCTACTCATCCTTCTGCTTGCTTGTAGTGACTCTTTAAGCCATTCACTTCTTTCCTTAGCCAAGTCATTTGCCTCATATCGTAAACAAGCAAGTAATCCCTATGCCCATGAGGCTGCTGCAGGGTGCTCACAGGCTGAGAGCCAGAGGAGCTATTTGTGTATTGCATTCCTGCTGCAAGCAAGCGGTGTGCTAGCCGTTGTAGCTTTACAAAAGTCAGTGTTTGCACCACGCTGAGCCCTGGGCTGAATGTGGATGGTCAAATGCCCTGTGTTATAACAGCTGCTTATGGAGGTATCTCTGCATGGGAAGAAGGGTGAAAATTTAAGTCCCTCAGTGTTTTATTATGGTTTAAAACCTCACGGATCTGACTAAAGAATTATAGCTCCATGGGTAACGGTGGTGATGGAAAGAGATTGAAGACGAGTTCTGGCTTTAATGCCCATGAACCACAGCGCTTCCACGTGTACTGCATGCAGTGGCCCCAGACGCTGCAGTGATGGGTGGCGTGTCCCTGGGACAAGCTACAAGGCAGGGCAAATGTGGCACGGTGCAAGACCCGATAAACGGCACAAAGCTCAAGCCACAGCCTTCTGGCTTGTTTACTCCATGACCTCAATGCACCAGCACACCTGGACCACCCAGAAACCTTCCCCAAACAGATTTGGTCACTGCTGTCTTGGATCAGATGTTTCCAAGTGGATCTTGGCTCCTGTTCACCTCCTGCTCCCTGAGGCTCCCCTGGAGCAGTGCCCTGCAATTCTGATGGAGGACAAAGACCTACTGAAAGGAAAAGCATGTCTCTAAGGTCTCATGGAGAGGCTCACAGTGGGACAGAAAGCTGTAACTCTGAGAGCGCATATACCAGGAGCTTGTAGCTATGATGTCTCGGTTTAGAACAGAGGTGAAACAGCTTGGATGGGCACACTAGGACTCAAACCACCAGCTTATACAACACATCACCTTAGAAATGTAAAGAGTTTTCATAATGAATCTGCTCGTGAAGCAGAGACAGGAATAGGGAAAGAGTTTTTTGTTTCATTTTCTGAAAATCTGTTCCATTTAAACACTCGGCCGCCGAGTTTGCACAGAGGCAGGAAAAAGGAGGTAAGGAGATTTCCCCTCAGTTTCCCTCCTTTCAGAAAAACGGGCCCACCCCGACACAGCTCAAGATCTGTAACTGGCTAAAGCGAACTGGCTGCCCATGGGGGAGAAAGCAAAATCTACAGTCTTCTCTGCAGACCAAACCACCATGTGACCCAAGCTAAAGATATCCGCCAGTCTCTATGGCCTACCACAGGTGTCATGACTGCTGTGGAGTCCTAGTTCAACAGGGCAATGAACTCTTCAAACTGCCTGCTGTCCAGAACTGCTGGACCCTGACGCCATACCCAATTAACGGTCAAATCTATGCATTTTTACTAGGTGGTGTGAACATGGCCAACTGCTCATCTTCCACTTCCCAATGGTCCCTGCCTGCAATGTTTCAATGCAAAGTATGGGAGTGTATATACTGGAGATAAGTTGTTCATGTGTCTGCTGACATTTCATCACTACGTCCTTTGGAAGAGGCTGGGAGGGACCATGAGTCTACAGTGTGTCCTGATGGATCAAACAAGGCAAGAGTCAGATATCGTGTGTTCTCCTTTCACCTCTACAAGAAGACTTCCTACAGAAGCATCCTAATGCCTGATTCTGCTTTCTCTCACCATGGGAAACCATACACAAAGGGAGCAAAACGCGGATTGGGTGACATTATATAATCACTGTACACTGGCATAAAAGATTACACAAAGGTCGAGGAAATACATGAATAAGCTTAAGGGGATTCTTCTGCCATAGGTAAAATGGAGATTAGCAAAGCACAGAATAGGCTTGGGAGCCACTTTTCTGAACATTCACAAATGCTTCTCTGTTTTACACAGGATACTCACCTGTAGAAAGCCTAACATTGTGAAGAAATATATTTTGCAGGTTTCACAATATAAAAATTAATGTAATTGCTGAAATCAAAGTTTTCAAACTTGACCACTCTCCAAATTTGCAAAAACTAGGAAAAGTATCTAACTGTATAATAAGGTGACTGTGAATAAAAGCCAGTATATTACTTCTTCTACTGTCACAGGGATGAGAGGACTCAATAAATAGTTGATGTAGAGTGTGCAAACAAACAAGACATCTTTGACATGAAAGAGTACACAAAGAAGCATTAGTAGTCTGAATCCAATGTACAGTTCAGGAAAGGCAATTCGAACTTTTCACAAGGCATAAAAGTCAGTTTAATTTCTGTTTAGCAATGACATTGGAAACTTCACGGAAAATGAAATCATATTCCCCATTTTCTCTTCATTTGCGTAGGAATTTCTCAAGTTTTTCAGAATATAAAGGCACACTTGAGATGATAAGCAAAACAAGCCTTACTTAACCCCAATCACACAGTTGTAATAGGATGAGTTTCTTACCGGGTGGCATTTTCTAAAGCCCTGGAAAAGGATGAATAATCATCGGTTGAGTGTTCGAGGGAGTAATACCACGTAGCTGCATCTTGAATGAATGAGTTGGAGTCTTCTCCTCCCAGAGAATTTTGCAGAGCCTGATAAAAGGCTGTTTTGCTGTTGGCTCTTCCTTGACTTTCTTCAAATTTCTGAGAACAAAATGCACACATGGAGTTTACAAACAATATAGGCTCAGATCTCCCTCTGGTGGAACGAGTCCTCCCTCCTGTGATGTCTGATTCCTAGGGGAAGAAGTAGGGGACAGTCCTACTTTTGCTTTTCCACGACTGTCACCAGCCAGCTGTACTGGCTTCCTCAAAACATACTATAGGACTGAATGCCTAAGCTGGTAAGTCCAAATCATAGGTACAGTGTTGTGCAGATGTAGCTCTAATACTACAGAAACCCAGCTGGCTCCCGCAGAAGTAGCCAGCATGGATAGCTCTCCAGTGTGAGTGTGCCCAGTGTTGTCTTTCTGATGAGTTCCCTGCAGGAAAACTAAAGGGGAGAGAGGGAGATGTTACTCCTTTCCTTTGGAAAGTCCAAAAAGCGAACACACCATATAGCCATTTCATTGCTGTATCACTCTGCCTCTTCTGGAAACACCTACAAAGAAATGTGGCTGCCATAAGGCCTGTATTTAGGTCCCTTCTGGACTAATATCTGCCTTAGCCCTGGGAGAGAAACCCCCCTCCTCCAAATCCCAATGAAAGTAGCAGCGATGATCTTCAAACTTCATAACGACTAAAGCCTTTCAGAGGGACCTACCTTGAAATGCCCTTTTCCTGAGATCTGTGGTCTGAAACCTTTCCTGACATAAAGGCGTTTTCCCCAGAGCAGAGTGCCCATGTCACTGCATAATTACTGATAGCAGGGGGACCATCTTCTATGCCAAACTCCTTACCCGACCCTATTTTTACCAAAGCTAAAGACTGATGGAAGTTTTCACCACATCTTCCTTTGAGGAAGCTTTTTGTTTTATCAGTTCAGACTTTTCACCTTTTTTTTGGGGGGGGGGGAAATAATTTCAGAAACAGAAACAGAACTGAACCTTCCTGTGGATCAACTCCTTTCTAAAGAGGGCACCTTGCAGGTGCACCCTGGCTGAAACTTGTTATAAGAACTCCAGAGAAAAAGATCTAATAAACCACCTATACTATTCTGGGCAGTCAGTCTGATGCAAAATAGGCTGGTGTCTGCCCAGTCCAGTTACCATAGATGCTTTACTGAATATATTATTTTGATGGCCCACAGCTGGTTTTCATCACGCAACTAGGTCTTTCCACAACCCTATACAGAAAGTACGGAGGAAATAATTACTTTTCAACAGATTCACAGAAATGAAAGATGGAAAATAAGTCCCCGTCTGCTGAGGCTGAGGCCTGTCCTTACTGATGGACTCTAATGTGTTGTGCATTTTGATTAAGTGACTTTACAAGGGATTTCAAAATAGTACCAAATATCCTAAGGTCCAAAAGGTCTTGGCAATTTTCCTTGTATTTGTAATAAATTCTTCTTTTGCTAGATTTTGGCCCATGCAATGTGAAAAGAGTCATGTGGTGCCAGTTTTATTAATACAGCTGTAGTTCAAAAAAGATCTGCAACTCACACATGACACGTCACTTCATATGCACAAATGCCACATATGAAACTGCATAGCACACTTGCCTGCAAAATCATTCAGTTTAAATACAGCAAGGACACATATATTTTTCTGCAAGAAACAGAAATTATCGCTGAAGACCTGACTGCAGATTCACTGAATTCAAAAGTTATCTTCCAATTGGCTTCAGCACACATCAGTTCAGCTCCCTGCTAACCAGCAGAAGCATTGCTGCTGTCTAATTACGAATCTCTCATTTGGTCACTGGAGCTGGTGGATTTGGCTAGCAGATATGGATAAGAACAGATGCTTTTCTGTGTCAATGCAGAGCCCAAGCTCTTATGTGTAAAGCATCCTGTACAAAGCAACTTTCATGCAATGCTTTCATTTTGTTGTTTTTTGTTTTTTGGGTTTTTTTAATGGATTTATTACCTTATTCTACACCTGTCATGGATAACTTAAAACAGAGAGAAAAAGAAAGAGAAAAAACCCGTAGGTATTGATTACATACCCTAGGAACTGATCCTTCACTGTGTCATCAACTACCAAGAATCAAATAAACATTACAGTTTCACAGAGAAGGAGATGGATCATCACACAACACACGGTTAAGCTGAGGAACTCCTTGCCACATGGTTTTGCGGATGCCCAAATTGGTGAAGATGAAGTTTCATGAACAAGTTTTTGAATTAAAAAAAAAAAAAATCAGTTGATGGTTATTAATTACGGAAAGACCAATTCAAGCTAGGAAGTCCCTGAGCTGCAAAGTGCTACATGTTTGGAGAGCATTTAGCAGAAATATCAGATTTACTTACCCTATTCTTACAAACATCCACTCTTAGCCACTGCTGAAAACAGCATTGTGTGCTAAATGGGCCTTTGATCTGACTCAGTGCGGTTGGTCTTAGGTTTTTACTGGAGTTATGTACTAGTTTCTGTGAGCTTCGAAATGCCCCAAAAATTCTGGTGACCTTTCTCAGCAATCATTGATAATAGAATGGGGTCCTTGAGATGTGTTGAGTCATATGAAAAAGAACTCAACAGGCAGAGATGGATGAGAAACAGAACTGGCATTTGTAAGACATTTTGAGATTTTTCATCCCAACCAGCACTGAAATAGCACAATCTGAAACACGATGTCTCAAGTGTCGCTTTGGCTACAATATAACAAAATTTAAACATCTGACTTTAACATGATAGCACAAAACAAAGCAATACATTCAAAATAAAACTCATGAAACATTAAAAAGACAAAGCATTTTAACTTTTCAGAACTTGATTCAATTTGACCAATTTTCCATGTCCAACAAATGTTTCCCATTAGAAAATATATGACCAAGGAATAATTTTCGAATAGCAGTAGATACAACAGCTGCAACCAGATTAATAGAAACAGCTGCACATTATGTAAAATAATTTACATTCTGCTAACCTTTAAAGAGGTATTAGCAACCGACCTCAGAGTTATAGTAGGGTTTTCAACTATTTTTAGAAAGTAAGTAAGAAAATAATTAAAGACAGCAGGTGCACCACTTTCTACTCTTCTGGTGATGCAAAGCGGTCATAAACATTGTCTAAGTAATGAGTTATATAATGCTTACTGTTCTTCTTCCTGCAGTATAGCTTCTGGAGCATATGAATGAATCTGGTCCAGTGTTTTTTTTAAAAAGAAATTGTAGCAGTTGGTAGGCCAAATATTTACATCTTCCAAGGGGCAAAATGTACTTTTCTGACAAACTGGAAC
>WAAD01018399.1:89152-152621 GCA_013389945.1 Fregata magnificens | reverse complement strand
ACTGGAACAGTGATAACACTAACAGAGTATGCACAGATCTTAGGTCTTAAATGGCTTTTGATAAACGTTGTCACAAAAGATGGTGAAAGACCTACCAGCCATTCAGCAGAGTGTTTCAAGGATTCCAGCTAGTTAGAAGATTAAGTCAAGAGCTGATACCAGCCCACTCTCCTCACTGATGGCATTTATCAGGGTACTGCTCCCCTGGTCATTACAATTAATATACACGTATCTGTCATCTGTTGCATGTTGCTGAATACCTTTATCCACAAAGAAATTAACTGACTAATATAGTGCAGGTTGGAAATTCTGGTCTGCATAGATCCAGTTGCTTACATGGGGTAAATAAACTATATTTCTATCTATCCACTCCCATATATCCTGGTTCTGGGCTCTGCAGCCAACTAGATTTGTACTAAGGAGACAAAGGAAAAGAAGGAAAACACATAAAGTGCAACCTTAGTCTTCCAACTAAAAAGAAAGTTAGCAATCATTGCAATGTGGAGATTACATAGTAGGCACAGAACATATGGAGTATATAAACAGGGCCATACTTACTTACATGCACATACAGACAAACACAGATATAGATCAGCATGAGTGACTCTGTATATTTAATGCAAGTTGGAACCATTAGATCCTCCCACCTGAGCATCACATAAAGCACAGGGATAAAATTTTGCCCAGCTGGGAATTGAAATCAACATTTTTAGAGTTTCTGCTCAGCTGCCCTAATCTATGACTGCTCAAAGCTAATATCCCTGAAGGTCTGCCACGGGACTTGCAGTTAACGGCTTCAGGCTTAACTGCTCCATATGCCACATAATAGTGCATTATGGCACCACTTGCCATTCCCTTAACAAACTCTGCTTTGTTTCTCACTTAGTTTCAACCATCTGACGGCTGCACTGGGGATGGTACAAAGTGCTCCAGGAAGTGGTAAATCTGTCTCAGTTCACATGAATAACGATTCAAGTGAATGCCATAAAACGGTCATTTCCATGGGCAAGACATTGAGCATGAATGTTCAGCGTACTCTCTGCTGCAAGCATCACTGAGAGACCTCAGCCTTTAATTGTAAACAAATCAAACATAAATGTTTTGCTAGCACATAAGTGGTGCCTTCTGTCTTTCTATTTCATTTTTAGTAGTAAAGGTCTTAACAGGCATAAGCACAGTGTTGCAGTGGGAGTACAGAGACACCCAACACAACCAAATACCAGTAAGCCCCTGCAGAACAACATGGTGCCGACTGGATTTACCACCTTCAGGTCTGGTTGCAGTCTAGAGGTTTTACTCTCACTCCTAAGACTCAGCTGCTAAGAATTTATAAAACTTGCATGCAACTCCAGTCTAAGGTGATAAGATTTGCATCACGTCTCAACCTTGCTTGAATCGAAATGGCTGAAAGTGTCTCCTCACCATTTACAGGATCAGTATTAATAGAGCAAGCCCAGGATTAATAGAGCAAGCCCTTGGCTGAATTTGCCAGCACAGCTATTCCCAGGAACTGGTGGAACAGGTCAGCAGGGGTTAAATTTTTCTATCCCCCACTCTTTGCATCTGACTACACTGAAATCAGTCATCCTGAAGAAGATGGAAATGAAGGACTTCTTCGCCAATTCCTTACATTTGCCACAGGACCTTTTAGCTGTGCCATTTATCTACCCAAATACATGCATGGTTCTTCTCTCTACAGAGTTGGAGCACATCCACAGATAGATTTTCACCTCAGGGAGGTTTGGTCCCCTCTTTGTAGAACAGATTAAATAACTTGGTTGTAGTCAGAGGCAAACTAGGAACTATGCCTTGGTTCCCTAAGTTGAGTTCAGCGCTCTGTCCACCAGCTAAGCCCTCCCACCTTCCTTAGTATATCAGTAAAACCACCACTGTGTTTTCCCAGAAAGATGCAAGTCACATCTACCTCAAGGGAACCCTTAAAATGAATAAAGTAGAAGAGTGGGATACAGTGTGAGTTGTCTCAAATCCTTCTTCTAGGTCTATTGTGGGGAGAGGACAGTTAGCACAGATCAAAGACCCCTGATGACATTATGACAGAGGAAATGGGGCACAGAATTCTCCGTAACAATGACCACCCACACCAGTTTCTGCCACTGTAGCTAAATACGTCTGTGGCCTACTCAGGACTTTATCATCTGACTTAGACTGCAATCATGCATGGTCATAGCTATGATGTAGAAATGCTCTTGAGGACCTGGAAAATACATGTTCTTAAATAGCTTAATGATGGAGGAAGCATTACAGTTTCTCAGCAATTAATACACTAACTGCGTGGACAAGGAAGAAATCAGGAAACTTTAACCTTGCAGCAAGTCTTTAATAAAACAATCTGAAGACAGGAGTACAGACTGGTCGAAACAGTCATATTCCCTCAAGCCCTAAAAACCTGAAGACACAGGAAAATAGAGGCAAATGTGCATTAAAAAATCATCAGCTTTACTGAGAACATGAAAACAGCTTAAGGAAGTCAAAAGGAAGAAAACAAAAAATAAACACCTACCATAAACGTTATGAATTTTCTGGAACAGAGATGGAATCTGACTTACAGCAGTAGCACCAAGTAAGGTAGGTACTATTATAGTAGCTAGTAAAGAAGTTAGAGTGTCCTTCTAAGTAAGGATAATGAAACCCTTGCCAAAGGAGATTGGAAGATCTCCAACAGTAGGAGATTTTAAAACAGGTCTCTCAGGTTGAGGTAGATACGACCATTTCTTAGGGTTGAGTTATACGAAATTTTTGAGTCCCCATCCAGTCTTATTTTCTGCAAACCTTTAAACAAAGAAGATATTCCAGATTTTTTTTTTTGGAAAGGCAACATTTTACTGCCAAGCTCTCAGTTATAAGTGTTTTTCCGTTTCAGTTCAACCTGACAGTGCTGGCTTTTAGCACTTGTGGCTTTCATTAACACCATGATTTGTTGCATAATTTCTTATACATCATGGAATTTCATTTCAGTTTTGCAGATGACTGTCACTTGTGGAAATAGCGGTAAAGGAAAGAATCTCACTTCCTAGTCTTCATCACATGACTTGTAATGAGGTTACTGAGGTTTATTCCCCTCTCATAGGGTTTGGATCATTATCTGCAGGCCTCTGGCATCACAGTCTGTTTCCTATGCCTGACTTCCTCTTTTAATTGATTCCAAAAGAGAAAGATACATGAAATAAGAGCAGGAAGCTTCTGATGGAGACTGAACAAGCAATAGGAACTTTATTCAGGTGGATCAAAAAGCATTCTTTCAAAGGGGTAATTCTGTCATTAATTCTGAAGTAAATTGGTCTATGTGTTATTGGCTACCAGCAAAGAGAAGCTGGGATTAACTTTTCACTGCCTCCTAAGAGATGAAATCCACACAGTTACAGAAAGTAGCGATAGACCTGCAATTCACTTAGATAACCCTCAAATAATCCCTGAGGTGTTACATTCTCCCGTTGATTTCTCAGCATATATCTGAGCATGTTGGAACATTTAATTGAATTTGACAGTGTTAAATGGGGGATTGTTCTATTGTGCTATTGTTCCCATCGTAGAGAAGGACAAATGAACTGGAAGAGGTTGATATGCTGTCTCAAGAACAGACAGTGCCAGAAGGTTCACAAGAAGACAAAAAATCCCTCTGGGTAGACCTTCATGCTTTTGTGGACTTTTATGTCCAAAGTACAGCATGGATGCAGTTCTTTTTCATTTCACCAGTTTATGCCTGGAAACCCTAGCCCACACATCAGGCCAGTGCTATTCTTAGTCACAGCTAGTCCATGTTCAGAATCATCTTTACAAAAAAAGGTACTTCTTAAAGGCAACAGAAAAAAAAAGTTGCTGCAAAAAAAAAAAAAAAAAATGTTGGCATGGAAAAGACTGACTTAGCCCTGCTGCACAGTGAAGAACCTCATAATCAGGTTATGAGCTTGCTTTCTTCTTTGTGATACACAACAGAGATTGCAATATCAATTGGATTTCAGAGACAGTAAAACATACTGCTGCATATTACTATATGCTAAATCATTGCTGATCTCTTACCTTTTCATATCTCCCCCAGTAGTGTTAATCAACAAATACAATAATGCCATTAATCAACCTAAACAGGACTGGCTGGAGATGGACAATGCCTTTGTATATTTGCACGGAGTATAATTCACAAATTGTAGAAATTAAAAAGGATCTGTCCTGGCTGCGTAAGATTACCATCATCACTATAGCAATAGTAATGCCATCAGTTCCTTAACAGTGAGTTTCTTCCTACCTTAATTGCCTTAGCTCTGCTGATCAACCCATCTTGCTGAGAACTTCCAATGAGCAGATCTACTTTCCGAAGTTGAGGGCGCTGCAGGGCTTTAGCTAAAGGCTCCCGAAGGTAAATTCCATCCATCACTGGACCCCAGTACTGGAATGGACCACTTACAGCTAGGAGCTAGATTAGCAAAAAAGCAATAGTAGTGCAGTTAAATTAGCTTACCCTGGTCATTTCCATTTTCCTTATGTTTCAGAAAACTGAGATGATAGCCTTCAAGTGAACAAGTGGTCAGTTAATGTAAGTGCAAACTCACCATTGGCAGGAAGCAATGCTTTTGCTGACAGTCTCAGTGGGTGAAACAAGCTGAATAGGCCAATAGAATTGACAATCTTATAGTCATAAAAATATTGTTTTAAATTAGGGATTGGCTCTATGCTATATTCTATATTGGAAAATGTATTGCCAGTGGGTGTTTTAATCTGTGGGTAAAGGATCCATCTCTAAAATAACTTATACTAGAGCTTTCACAAGTCTCCCACTTAGGAGACAGAGCACTCATATTCCTCCCTACTTCCTTTTCTGCAAAAATGCAGTTACTGAAGCTACAGACACTTGATTCTCCTTTAGAGTAATACCCAGGGGCAGATGAGACAGGACTGAAAGAAGGTAAAAACTATATTTAGATTAATTTTGGGAGGCGTGGTCAAAGTAGTGCAAAAGGAATTTAGTCTAAAGGAGAATCAAGCTGTGACTATTCATAGGTCAGAGGTGAATGTCATGGACATCAGCATCACTCCACCAAACCTAGTCCAGTTCCTCTTTCACAAGGATTCAGCCTAATTTATTTTTTAAACTTCGTCACAGCTTCGTGTCCATGGAAACTTTTTGATTCCTTGCCAATGGCATGTATTTTGCTATGGTGTACCTTAGTCTGTGCATCATTGAGGACACGAGCAGGCAACTGCCGGAGGCAAGCTACAATTTCCTCACTGGTGGATGAAGGGCATCCCACATCTTCAGCCAGGACTGCTGCTTGGGTCTGTGCTCTCGTCTCAGTAATAATGGATGCTGGAGAAAAAGCTGAACCTCCCTGGAAAAGAAAGGCAATATCAGTCAACACATGCTGTGAAAACACCTGGGCCCCTGGTGCAGGTAAAAAAGATGAGAAGCAAAATCTGCCCAGTTGTAGAACTTAAAACACCAGTATTTAAATCATAAGAAGCAAGTTTGAATGATCAAAGCAAAGGGGAAAAGGATAGGTTTGGCTGTTTCCGGCTCTGCCATGGTTATTTTGGAAGACCTCTAGAAAGTGTCTATGTTATGTCTATAACCAAGTCACAAATCTTTCTGAAAACTTTGCTGGAAGGAGAAACATTCACACAGGAGCAGATAGAAAGAATGTGCTGTGAGGCACATCAGGCAATGGAGAGGCCATCTTCCAAGAGGATACTAAACAGAATTTTACTTCCTTAACTGTGATAGACAAGGACTGAGAGCAGGCATGAACTTTATAAATGAATCCATGAAGAAGAGCTATTTATATCTTAGGACAATGCTGGTACAAGGCCAAATGGGCATTAAATATTCATATTTAGTGTAAATAAATTTAGGCTAGAAACTCTAAGATAGCTAACCCAAGGAGCAGTGAGAATTTAGAAGAGCTATGAGCAGAGGTAGTAGGAACAAAAGGTTAAACCAAGCTGCAGAAGATCAACCAGAGCCAGAGCACATAAAAATCAGAGCACAGACTACAGTCCAACCTCTGTCCCAGACTCTTTGTTTCTTTCCTACAGCTGTGCCAGCATGGAAAATGTCCTCACCAAGAAAAGATGGTACAACATTGTTGAGTAACCATGAAAACTACTTATTGAAAATGCAGATAAATTAGCATAAATCTGATAAGATCTGACCTAGAACAGAAAGGATGGAATAGCTCTGACATGGTTCAAATGACTAATTTCCAAACATTTACATCAGTTTACTATAATAACTGCTAAAATTAGCTTTCGTCTTCTAAAAAAACCAAACCCTAGATGCATGATATGAAAGACCCCGATCTATTCAACTGATTAACTTACTTCTTACTGAATATGCTCAAAGCATAACTACAAGTCTGAAAAAGCATAAAACCAGGAGCAAGTTAAAAAGAAACAGAAAACGAACAGCAAATCCTTAATTTGAAATTGTTTCAAACCGTTGAGCCTGAAGAACTCTGTGCAGCCCTGTCCAGCAGCCAGGATATTTTTTATATTTCAAACAAGCAGACCCATTGATACTAATAGGATACCATTGCTCACAACTGGAGAAATTGGTTTCCAAAAATAATTAGAAAAAGGTTATTGTTTGGATGCAGAGACAGTCTTTTTAGCTCACTGTATGTAGAATTTCCAGTGCTATTGCCTTCCTGAAAAGTTTCTCTTCCTTTTTAAGGGATCTGGAAAACAAGCACCGTTATTAGTTTAATGACTGAGATGCAGATGGTTGCAGATAAGCAAATGAAAAAGCTAAGATTGTCAATCCCGGGGCACTAGACGAGGCATCTGTGGTTTTAAGAGGGCAAAGAACTAAAGAAGAAATAAACACCGCTTGGTCTTATTCCTCACTTCTGCCCTCGATTTAGATGAGAACTCGAGTGAGCAATGAGCTTTATCCTCACGTGGGATTTGCGGTGGCCTATTTTGTGTTTGTAAGGCACAATATTTGCCAGCTACTGACTAGGTGCACTGACTCAGTTGGTCATGAGAGAGAAAGAAAAATATCCTTGATGAGAGTATCTCTGTGTGTGGGTGTATCCTCAGGACGCAGAATGGGAACATTGCTTTTTTGCCTGGCCTTCAGAAGAGCATGTTCACCAGAACTAGGATGAGTGAGACTAGAAAAGGGATAATACGGCATGCCAGCTTCTCTCAGAACAGTAACTTCCTTGCTTTTCATTTGGAGCAAGGAATTATGTGCCTCCTTGTTATGACAGAGAAATTAGATCTAGGATTGCACAATATTTATCCACTAATCTGGCAAACATATTCTTCAACATCAGATCTGAACGTGGTTAGCATGTTTTATCAAGTATCCAGCACCTCTAAATGGCATTCATTCAAAACCAAACCAAACCAAACCAAACCACAAAAAAATTAAAGGGTTCAGTTTCCCAAATTCTGAAAGTTTCACAAATTTTGAAAGTGGTGGTTTCTGTGGAAATTCTGAAGTTGCCTTATTAAAAGGTTAAGTTTGGTAGGGAAAGAGAGTAGTGAGATCAGATGACATATGGAATCCAAAAATTCACTGGGACCAAGCAAAACATCCTGGTGTGTTCTTGATTTTGAACACATCTCCTCCCAGGGATTTTAAAAGCTGTGCAAAGTTCCCCTGTCTCTGAGATGTCTGCAAACTGAAAGACTGCCCTTGGGTCAAGTACTGAGTCAAACAGCGACTGCAAAAGTTTCTGGATAGAAGCATCCCACAAGTCCTCTCTGCAGAAGGAGAGCTAAAAGCCTGGACAGGCAAATCTTCATGTCACAGCACTGGATGTGTATGGGCTAGCGTTAGATATGGTCCAAGCTCGACGAGTAAAAGAAAAACCCAAAACTTCTGCAAGTACATTTGCGAGGTGAGGAGAGTTCTTGTTTGGAGCCATACTCTACCTGTGGATATTTTCTCTTCTTTGCATGAGAGGTTAGAACAGGTTTATGTGCTCTTCTTTATTCTTTTTTTTTCTTCTATTTTCCATGGTAATGGCCACTTCCTCAGTTTGCTTTTTTTGATAACATCCGCACTCAGGAAGCATGTCTTGTGTTTGGGACTTGAAAGAGATGTGCTATCCACTACTGTTATTCATGTTTAATTTTTATTGGGAGTGGAAATGGGTGATAGAGGAACTTGGGACATTGTTCAAGCAGTATTTGGAAGCAATACCGTCATGTTCCCTCCCTTGGTGCATCTGAAATATGTTCCAGGCTCTGGAAACAAGGCTACTCTTACTGCAGAAGTTAGGCAACCAAAACTCTACCAGTTCTCTGTTTTTCAAATTCACATCACAATTCAGGCTCATTGCTTCCTCATCCTCACCAAAAAAACTCAGGAACAAATAAGTGAGAGCAGAAGCTGGAGATTGCCAGAATTAAATTTCTTCCTTTTTGAGCCTAGAGTCTTCACATTAAAAGGAAATCTTCCCTAAATGCTGTAGCCACATTAGAGGCAGGCTCAGGACACAAAGGATAACATAGCTATACTCAGCATTTCCCTCTTTCCCTATAAAACTATAATTTATTTATGTGATTAGCCCCAGCAACCAGTAATGAAGGAATTGTGTGCTTTAAAAAATAGGACTATTTAGGCAGAAGCAGAAATAGCGGAGGGACTGTTTGTTTCCATTACATGAGATCCATATTACCATCAACATGACAGAATCATGAATCAGGAAACCAAAAATCATGAGATCAGCTCAAAAATAACAAACACTGTGTTCTTTTTGTTAATCCTCTGTTTTTTTAATTCTCCAGGAATTCTTCTGTACCTATAAACGAAAGAGCTAAAAAATTAACTTTTAAAACTAACAGCTGAGATCTTCAGATAATCCTGCAGAGTATTTTTTTGAAAGCAAACCACTAAAGAATATGAGATATACATTAAAATTGTGAACATTAGCCATCTTGCTGTCACAGGGCATTTTCTGTCTCAGCATCATTTAGAAGGGCTTGACAAGGAACTGAAGCCACACGCAGTTCTTGTTTCAGCTGTCCTTATGGATTGACCTGCTGTCATCAGAGGAAGTTCCAATGACATTTTTGACAATGACCCAGATGAAAGCATTCAGCACTGAACTGCTGAGAAGAAGCAGTTGCAGCTGTGTTGCACAATCCACAACAGCAATATTACGCTGTGCTCCTAAATTCGTAGGAATAGTGGAAGCATTACAATGTTGGGCAATAGTACTTACTGTAACAAGGGGTGGCATTGAAAATGGAAGGCAAAGTTTTCAGTACTGTTTAGCTCAGGGACCAGCAGCTTTGCAAGAATTTCTTTATTTCACTTTGCAAAATTAGAGGTTGAGCTAGACAGTAGAAATTCAGATACTAGGAAATGTTGCAGCTCACAGTGCTGAGAAGCTGATGAATGCAAATCACTATTACATGAAGATGAATTCTTTCTTTGATGTTAGGCTGTGACTGGCTGAGTTGTGGCTGGTACTTCTTGCAAACTTCTCTCTTGGGACATCATAAAGGGGTAAAACCAGGCTTGCTAGAGACAAACCTGGGGGCAGGATGCCAATGTTTGAGGGACAGTGTGCTAGCAAGGTCCTTCGGTCTGCCGTCTCAGTGGAGGTAGGGGATGGAGATCCATGCAGCAGCAAAGATGCAAGGGTTATGGATTTGTTAGAAACCACAGAAGCACCTGAGAATGGTCACGTAAGAATTAGGGTTTCTCCCCCAAAAAAGCTGGTGGGATCAATAGCCCAACTGAAGTGCATCTACACCAATGCACGCAGCATGGGCAACAAACAGGAGGAGCTGGAAGCCATTGTGCAGCAGGTAAACTATGATATAGTTGCTGTCACAAAATCATGGTGGGATGACTCGCGTAACGGGAGTGCTGCAATGGATGGCTATAAACTCTTCAGAAAGGATAGGCAAGGCAGGAGAGGCGGTGGGGTAGCTCTGTACGTTAGGGAGTGTTTTGATTGTCTAGAGCTTAATGATGGTGACGACAGGGTTAAGTGTTTATGGATAAGAATCGGGGGGAAGGCCAACAAGGCAGATATCATGGTGGTAGTCTGTTATAGACCACCCAGCCAGGATGAAGAGGCAGATGAAATATTCTATAAGCAGCTGGGAGAAGTCTCACAATCTCACAATACTGTGTTCAGTTTTGGGCCCCTCACCATAAGAAAGACATTGAGGTGCTGGAGCGTGTCCAAAGAAGGGCAACGAAGCTGGTGAGGGGTCTGGAGCAAAAGTCTTGTGAAGAGCGGCTGAGGGAACTGGGGTTGTTTAGCCTGGAGAAAAGGAGGCTCAGGGGAGACCTTATTGCTCTCTACAACCACCTGAAAGGAGGATGTACTGAGGTGGGTGTCGGTCTCTTTTCCCAGGTAACAAGTGACAGGACAAGGGGAAATGGCCTCAAGTTGCAGCAGGGGAGGTTTAGATTTGATATTAGGAAATATTTCTTCACTAAAAGAGTTATCAAGCATTGGAACAGGCTGCCCAGGGAAGTGGTAGAGTCACCATCCCTGGAAGTATTTAAAAGATGTGTAGATGTGGTGCTTAGGGACATGGTTTAGTGGTGGACTTGGCAGTGTTAGGTTAACGGTTGGACTTGATGGTTGTAAAGGTCTTCTCCCACCTAAATGATTCTATGATTCTATAATTTTGTCACAACTTACAGATCTGCACTGGTGCTATCCTGTCCATCCCAATTCTCCCTCCGCTTGTTGGGCATATCTAACTATTCTCATCTAGCCAAACGCTAGCTTTCTGATGCAGATGCCTCACAGCTCAGGAACTTTCAGTTAAATAGCACCCCTTGCTGCTATTGTGATGAGATAATAAAAAAGAATATATGGACTACTACTGTAAGCTGTACCTCTGTCTCCCAACATACCTGGAAAAGACAATCGCCATATAAGCTGCAGTGCTGAATGTCTTTCAATTCCTCATTTACTCTGGAAACTCATTTCTGCAAAGTTTTTCAAAACTGATTCACAACAGATCTAATGATTAGAAACTTCACTGCAACTAGTTTTTATCACCCACACTCTGTAAACCCAAAACCTTCTTCCTCTCCTCACATCATGACCTCTTGTTTTTCCAACCTGACTTGAAACTGAAAACCCTGCTTGACCCACGTTCGTCTCTTCAACACATGCAGTCCCTTCAAATTAATGCAGTTTCTCTGATGGCTGCAGGGCTGCAGACTTGTTACAAGGCAGGCTTTCTGTCTGTACAGAAGCATGCTATAGACAATACAAACAGCAATAACAGTAACACCACTCAAAAAGCGAGATCAAAAATTATCTAATGAAAACAGTCAAACCAAGGAAACGTCCTGATAATTCTAACTTCCCAAAAGAGCCAGCTGTACAGAAATATTTTATTTGTTAAAGATAGTTTCCGTGTGCAGCTAGGCACTTTCTAGGCTCAGATGCGTACAGTTCACAGCCAGAAGTAGGTGTCAGACCATCTGGTTTGACCTCTGGGATAGCAAAGGCTCTTCCGTTTCCTGACTGCTGAGCTCAAGTGCTTCCTATCACTTAAAACATGGCTTGTGTGTTTGACTAAAAACTGATCTTGCATGAGGCATTTAAGCTGGGCTCAAAGACACAGAGAAATGGATACCACAATACCATGCACCAGTACAGGTTGGGGGTTGACCTGCTGGAAAGTAGCTCTGCTGAGAAGGACCTGGGAGTGCTGGTGGACAGCAAGTTGACCGTGAGCCAGCACTGTGCCCTTGTGGCCAAGAAGGCCAACGGGATCCTGGGGTGCATCAAAAGGAGTGTGGCCAGCAGGTCGAGGGAGGGTATCCTTCCCCTCTACTCTGCCCTGGTGAGGCCACATCTGGAGTACTGCATCCAGTTCTGGGCTCCCCAGTTCAAGAAAGACAGGGAACTGCTGGAGCAAGTACAGCAGAGAGCCACAAAGATGATCAGGGGACTGGAGCACCTCACTTATGAGGAAAGGCTGAGAGACCTGGGTCTGTTCAGCCTGGAGAAGAGAAGGCTGAGGGGGGATCTTGTTACTGCTTATAAATATCTGAAGGGTGGGTGTCAAGAGGATGGGGCCAGACTCTTTTCCATGGTGCCCAACGACAGGACAAGGGGCAATGGGCACAAATTGGAATGCAGGAAGTTCCAGCTGAACATGAGGAAAAACTTCTTTCCTGTGAGGGTGACAGAGCACTGGAACAGGCTGCCCAGAGAGGCTGTGGAGTCTCCTTCTCTGGAAATACTCAAAACCCACCTGGATGTGGTCCTGTGTATCCTGCTCTAGGTGAACCTGCTCAAGCAGGGGGGATTGGACAAGATGATCTCCAGAGGTCCCTTCCAACCCCAACCATTCTGTGATTCTGTGATTCTGTGATATTCTCCCTCGCAGCCTGTGCCTGAAGATAATCACTCCACTAACAGAAAACTGCGCCTTGTTTCTGTTTGAGGATGTCTTCAGTTTCAGTTAATGCCAGATTAAAGGCTCTGTTTATATCCTGGTTTTCCCCCCTGTAAAAAGAAGCAAGCTGCAACTAGGTGACCACTAACTCTTCTTTCCAATTATCTTAACAGATTATTCTCTAAAAGACTAGATTTAAGGTATTTTCAGAAGTTGTTTTTAATTTGGGGCTTTTTTTTTTTTTTCTTTCAGGGTTGTTTTTCAGTATCTTGCATTGTTTTTCCTTAGACATCTAATTCTGCCTAGTGGCAAGTGCTTACAACACACCAAGTTTGCAGGGCTCTGTGTGAAGACATTAATGTAATTTTTTTCAGGCTTTCAGACAAAGTCTGTCTTCAAGAACCTGGAGGAGTAGAAAACTTTGGGACCAACTTGGGGAGTCTCTATCACAACTAAGGAGCTATGTGGCAGTCATGTGGCAAACACTAGCACACGAAGGGAATTGGCAGGTCAGTCCAGTAATGGAAAGGGAGACTGAGATATAAACATTTTTGCATCCATAACCATCTACTAGAACCGTGATTTCCAGATAAAAATTGGGGAAAGGGGAGGGTCCTCTCTCTTCTATTAAAAATAGCGTATTGAAGAAGGAAGATTTCTTTTTTTATACATGAGACTTGGCAAATCCCACTTTGCTGTAATCAGAGACAGTCCTGCAAGTGCAATGTTCTTCTCTCAGGTCACTCACTGAGCGCCTGTGTCAGGTTAGTGACTTGAATAACAGGATATGAATACTTTTAAGATGACATATAAAGTCCCACTTAATGCATATAAAAACATTCTTCCATTTAGATGTAAACATTACCTTATCAATTATCATTTAAAACAAGTTATTAGCTGAAGGCACTGAAAGAGTAAACTGGCTGTCATCATTGAACAACGGTAAATAGCCACCAGAAACAGGCAGAAATGACATGGAAATGGAGACTTTTATTTACCTCCCTCCACTGCGAACTCATCTGTTCCTCTACAAGCACGGTACAAACCATGGCTGAGATTTATTGTGTTTCCAGTGAAGCATGTTCTATCAAGCAAGTCCAACCTCTTCTTTAGTGTGACCAATCTTTCCTGCTCAGTCTGAGACCTGCCCCATTCGTGAGTGCATCTTGGGACATAACCTGACTTCTTGCAAAGGCACAAAGACCGTCAGAGGCGGCCTAAGGTAGATATTGGTGATAAGGATCAGTAAAAGGCAGAGCTCTGCCCCTCCCTATTCCCATGTGTGGTGCAGTCATCCCCCAACCCATGATCTTTTAGTAATTCCAGAAACATTGTACATCCATTCGGTGAATGCCATTAGGAAATGTGCATGTCACATCCTTGTGATTTGAAGAAAGAAATAAGGTCCTAAACAATCAAAATGTAACTGCCAGGGATAATCATGGGGCATTATGGTAAAACCAGCTCCCCAGAGCACTGGCTATAACGCTGTCACGACTCTGTTGTTGTAGACTGATTTGCTTGTCAAGCTCCCTAATGCTTTCCTGTCCCTTCAAGGTGAGGACTGCTAGCACAGCCCATGAAAGCGAAAGGATATTCTCCTGTAATTACCATAGCTCCAAATTTTGGCACAGCTTTGGGAATTTGATCACTGTCTCCTGGTTCCAATAAAGCTTACACAACAGCTCCCACACTTGTGAACTTTTAGTTTTCATCATCAAACAGATTTGCATTACAATGAACAACTACTCAGAGCTATTCTGGTGTGAAGTAGAAACTCTACTTGGGTTTGCTGGGTTTTCTGGTGGTAGGTTTTGTTTGTTTGTTTCTTGTGGGGTTTGGGTTTTTTTTTTAATTTTACTATACAAAATCAGGTATATGAGCTTTTCAGATCACATCTTGATCATAAAAGCAAAGGACAAACCTTAGTAAATCCCTTTGACTTCTATATCTACATCTGCAGTACTATATTCCTGAGGGACTTTAGTCAGGTTATTTAACAGGCTAGTATCTTGTTTTCCCCATCTCACACTCTGAGACGAGAGAGGTCCTGGGGCTCCTGCTTCTGCACTGTGTACCAACTGATGTGAAAATGTGCTTCATAGACAGGCTTTCACTCCATATTCTTTCATTGCTGATATTGAGCTTCAATTATTTGCAGACAGAGGTGTTTTGGAGTGCAGAATAAAGAATAAAGAAGACCTTGCATTCCCATCCAGGCTCAATAAGAGTGGAAAACAAAGTTTTGTGCCTCTTCCTGTCTGTCTGAAAAAACTAGCAAAACTACATAAAACAAAACAGTTGGGGACTGAACGTTACTGGATAAATAAATTTGGAAGAAAAAAAAGAGAGAAAGATAAACCCTTTCTGTGTAAGTAATGTAAAACAGATTATTTTGTTCATTTTTTTATATCTGCTCAAACCAGCCCTGATGCAATATGTTGAAAACCTCCCTGTTTTTCTCAGCCCATAGATAAAAAGTGTCTTGAGTAGTGACTTGCAACAGGAACCTCATCTGTTGCAAACACTTTGAGCCTTCCTTATTTCTCAGAGAGGAAGTATGTGGCCTGTTTGGCAAATGCTGCTCTACATGACAGCGTGAACTTCACAACACACTCATTCGACCGGCTGCTCCTCGACTTGATCAGCTAAACCTTGCTGGCAGCATGAGAGCAGTATTATGACTACGGCTTTTTTGAGAAATACTGCAACCTGGAATATCATGCCTAGCATTTAAAGGTAATCATTACTCTGATACATTTTAGATTATCTGCACATGGGAACAACTTTTTCAATTTTATTTATATAAAAGGGAGTTCTATTTCATTACCAATGACAGTATTCAGACCATGGATTTCAAGTATCACCAAAGGTAGATATAGAAAAGCCTGCCTTGATCCTTTTCGTAAGGAGTGGTACTAAAGATAGAAGGGACAAGGAGTATTTTTACTGAAAGCTCACGGCAAGATAGATGCATAGGACCTTATCCTGAAGCAAACTGTAGCTCACTATAACACAAAATATGAGAAATGTCACAGCTTAGTGGGTTTTTTATTCAAAGTGTTAGAAGTTTGCATAATGTGATATTTCTGTGTTTTTTCATAGTTGCATGTTTCTGTGAATTACCTTGATTACAGCATTACATTGTTCTTTCTAAGTGCAAAGGTACAAGTGCCTAAAAGCTGAAAGAATGCTCATTTTGATTAATGACAAATTAAGGAAAATTCACCCAAAAAATGTACAGCTTCTGAAATCTAAGCTGCTTTTTTTCCCCATGTGAAAAATAACAGGATGCTGGTGATTTCATTTTCAAGCTAAATGGGATTCAAAGATTACCTGTGAACCTTACTGAGAATTAAATTCTAAGACCCTGGAGGTATAGATATGAATATCAGGTAACAAAAATAAAACAAGGTAGAGCATCTCAGGAATGATGAACGTCCTAATTTTACTAGTCTGCAGTATTCCTTGCAGAGGGGCTTTACTCAGGTGCTTATTTTGCCTTTTTATTTCTCTTATTATTTTAATTTCTTTATATTTACTAATTCTCAATCATTTTAAATATAACTTTGAAATAGTTCTTACGAAGTGACGGACTTTCCTATGCACCATCCTATTTAACTGCTCCAGAAGCATGTTTTCTCAGAGAACAGATTCTGTGAGAGGAAACTATTGC
The DNA here is from genome assembly GCA_013389945.1 of Fregata magnificens. Classification (NCBI taxonomy): domain Eukaryota; kingdom Metazoa; phylum Chordata; class Aves; order Suliformes; family Fregatidae; genus Fregata; species Fregata magnificens. The sequence goes on along the minus strand of WAAD01018399.1, from coordinate 136,594 downwards.
TACATGTGCTGCACACAGGAATGGAAGGTGTAAATTGTGCCACCGGTTTTTGGGACCCGTGATGTAGGTCAGTGAAATTCCAGTCTTGACAGGTGAAGAGTTCATATCTGCTGAGAGTTCTGCCACTGACAAATAGGACACAAAACAGGACTGGGGCTGTAGATGTTTCCTCACCTTCCTTTTGGCAACAAAAATAAAGCAGTAAAGATCACTAAACCCTGCTAGTCATGTGCTTGCAAACAGCTATGGCTGCAGCGACCGGCGTTCGTTAAACAGCACGTGCACAAGTGGAAAGGGGAGGAAGGGCCAAAGCTTGGAAGACTGCAAATGTGATCTTAATGGTTAAAATCAAATTTCCACGCAAGCTTGAGGAGGTGGTCTGTGAGCAGGGAAAGCCGCCCTTACACCTGCAGGTAGTTTGGTTTGCAGCCCAGCAGCACAGCGGTTCCTCAGAGCCAAAGAGCAGCTGCACTCCTCCATGCAGGGCTTTGGGTTGATGAGACAAGGTGAGCTTAGAGTCTATCACCTCTCCTTAATTCTTCCTAAATCACCCTCAGTGAATGAATTTCTTTGGATCTGGCATAATTATCTGCTTCTATGACAGAGGGATGCCACCTCTACTCGTATACCAAACTCTGTCACCAAGTTTAAGTGAGATGCAGTGCCCAGAGCAGATTTGCCATTTCAAAAGAATATAATCTATAAAACTGTTATTGTTCCACTATTGACTTAAATGATAAAAAATCAGCTCAGCCACAAGATGCTCTACAGTTTCCTGTAAGTCTGTTTTTGCAGAGGATCTCAAAATTTCAGAAAACCACCATACAGTTTATCATATAGCGATACAATGGATCTGTACTGCACTGCTAATACTCGGTGCAAACACAAGCTACTTAAGCCATTAAGTTCTATCACACACTTGAGAGTCATGTGCATTGTTGTTTTAGAAATACTTAGGACACTAATTTGTACACTGTTACTCTAAAAACAGTGATACGCCATTGCCGGCGAGCAAGTAGAAACAATCCCACACAAACCCCCCCACCGCCTCATTTCAAATAAAACTTCCAATTTCTTCCATTTCCATCCCATTTTCAAATATCTGAGAGTTGAGCCATACCTCAGGGCATTCACTCCACCACCTTTGACTGGACTATAGGCACTTTTACTCTGCCCAAACACATAGTAACAAGTGGCCTTTGTGGTAAAATCTAGTCTGAGATCTGTCATTTTTCTTTTAATCACTTTGGATAAGTGAATCAACCGGAGCGGTCACAGCTTTCCCTTTGCTTATTTTTACTGAACTCTTCTGCCAAGAGTCTAGAGACCATCTTGAACTCTCTGTCCCTTTCAAGACTTTATGCTGCCACCAATGGTAATTAGTGACAGTAAACCAGCATGGAAAATATAATGAGACACAGCAAACTGTCACGCTAGTGACATCAAAGTCCAAAATGTCATTGCTCTTCGCTGTTAGTGTAAGTACTTTATAACATTCGTATTTTCCATAAGTCAGATTCTTCCACATCTAAAGTAGCAGCACTGAGCTGCACGCTCTGTCCCATTGACTTCAGAGGTCCTTTGAGAAGAACGATGATTTGTATGGCATAAGTGAGCCAGGCCAGTTTTGGATGTGCTCTGCAAAAATACAAAGTAGGCACATGCCTGTTGTCCGGTACTTAATCCATCTGGACTAGACCACAGGTGGTTTAATTACAAACTACATATAAGCAAACCTTCAAAAACACTTCAGGTATTTTTAAAGTAACGTTTAGAGTTTAGACTCCTAAATACCATCTAGGAAAATGAAGGTGCCTTGCTTAAATATGCCGTGCTGTTAGAAAGTTTGCAAGTGTGAGGTAAAGTGTTCAGAAGTCTTTCCATCATGTACAAATGCTACGTATCACTTTCCAAAGTGACTCAGGCACACCTGAAAATTGTATCCACTGTGTACAAGAGTAGGAAAAAAGCCCTTGAAAGCACTCTGTCACAAGTCTCAACACTAGTAGGATGACTTGCTCTCCTGGCCCTCAAATATCAAGACCCGGAATAAAATGGTACATAGAGGTAGGACTCTAATATTTTTATTTTTCCATATTTTTGTGACACAAAATTCAAGTACTGTTCTCATTTAAATAACAGTTGCATGTATTAAAATTATAGATGGACATAAGATATTTGTGCTGCCATGCTTGACACCTATCTGGAATTGCATAAAATTTTTGGTAACTGCAGCTTACTTACGAAATATTAGCCAGATTTGAACTGCCCTTTTCAAGTACTGCAAAAATGCAGCTACTACAGCACAGAGCTCAGCAGAGATTGCCTGTCCAGTTATTTATCCCACTTCTCTGGCTGACTTTTTCAGCCCTGTTGAGCTCTCTATTGCTATGCCCAGGAAATTTTGCTGGCTAATTTGAAGATGAGCTAGGAACATCTATAATATCTGTAGCCAAAGTACTGGCTGCGCTATTCCTATGCATATACCTCTTATTATTGATGGGATAGATCTGAGGTACAACTGAGAAAAATGTTGAAGAAATTAAAATTGGATCTTGCAAAAAAATATTCATAGTTAGTTCAGGAAATGATAGTCTTGCAAGTAGACAGTGCCTGCCAAAATGAATTCTGATTTCAGTTTTAGAAACTTAGGTGCATTTAAATGGAGAATGATTTTGTGTTTTCTATCAAGAGAGACCCTTTTATTCAAACATGAATACCCAAATAGTTTATTCAATTTTAAGGCTACTTTTTTATTCAGCTTCTAGACTTCTTATATCAGGCAATAGAGCAGTTTTTTGTTCTTGTGAAAGCAGATTTCAGACACTTGTCAGAAAGACACTGGCACAGCTGCATCCTACAGATGTGCCACAAGCTAGTTCCTGAGTGCAGGCAGTGAAAGGGTAATGTGCCATTTGGCCGGGGAAATGGAGACTTCTAGCAAAGAGCCTTTGGGAACAAGCACTAAGAAGCTTGAATATCAGATGAGGCAGAGTCAAACTGTGCATTACCATCTGTTTTAGCTCTGATCTACTTGCGTCTGATAAGAGATGAATTCTCTTTCTTTCGAACGGCATTTTATTCTGTAGGGTGTCTTCCTAAACTGTCTGTAAGACATCAAAAATTCATGGTATTAAAAAATATACTCAATTCTGCCAATCTTGTTCCAAAAAACAATTAGTAATAAAGTCTCACTGATTTCAGCACTACTGCTTCTTAAGTTAGACACCTCTCCAGCTAGCACCGTCAGGCTCTGCCCTGTTGTAAGTAAAGAGCAGCATACCAAAGGCAGTAATCATCTTTGAAATATTTAAGCTAGAAAAGACTGAAAGATGCAGAATACCCACACGATACTCCTACAGCTCCTGTTATCATTTTCACAGGGCAACTGACAGAAATATATTTTTAAAAAATAATTACCTATCAGCTAGTGGTGTTGAGTTATTTTGCTTCAATGTACAATTTCAAACAGATATAGCTTATTCTCCTCTGCCTCTGAAAATATACCATAGCATGAGACACCGTCCACATCCAAAGGGTTTTTCTCTCTGTACTCTGTCAGGGAGAATTAGGATGGGTGCAGTAAAGTCATGAGAAGGAACTGTCCCTCTCACAATATTTAGTTTCATGGTTGTCAGATACTGTTTCTTGTACATCCACCAAGACTTTTTAAGACAAGTATCTGAAGAATTTGCACCACTGGTTTTATGCAGGAGGAGTGTTTTGAGATCAAACATTTTGAGGCAAGGTGTTACTTTAAAAAAAAAAAAAAGAAAAAAAGAAAGAAAAAGAGAGGAAAAACAACATTGCCCACATTCACTGAAAGCACAACTGCGTCAGAAAAGAAAACACCGAACAACGTTCTTAGTGTTCGGCAATAAAGTGACATAATATACACACCGCGCTGAAAACCAGATACGTCAATCTAATTAATTTCTTTGTAGCTTCAGAACTCCAACTGCTGAAAAGAACATTTTGTATATGAAATGACTGTACAGGGATGGCTTTGCTGTGACTTCCTATTGTGCTGAGGTACTGGTAATGGAAACTTTTACTACATTGCGTTCTTCTGAGCAACTTCCCTAGCTGTGGTTTTCTGCTATTCCCCTGATAAAAGCACCAAAGTGGTGAGAGTTTAGCAAGTATGTAAAACTCTCTCATGAATCTGACACAAGAGTTCTCAAAAGCAAAACTGTACAAAATTGGAGACACCCAAACTAGGTCATTTCTCATCTGTTGGCACAGCAGGTGTTATTCTGATGTTTAATTTCAATGTCTCCTTTGATTTAGTTCTGAAGAGCTTTGACGGAATTAGAGAGCGCAATGGGAAATACTGTGAAAACGCCGAGAGCCTCTGAAGAAATAAATGTGCCGAGCCAAACGGGTAAGCACTCATTTAATTTCTTTCAAGAGAAAAAGATGTTCAAAATCTATGGTACATTCATCCATGTGTCTTCCTTCACCCGCCTGACATAGTGAAAGCCAGCAAGTGCGTGACTGCTGTGGGAGAAGGAGGGCATTCTCTAGACAGTGCTTGTTTTTAGGTATGTTCTAGTTCATTTTCCAAGAAGTACTTTAATTAAAAACCCAAATGTTATAACTATTATTTGCTGGTGCTCCTTGAAAGAAGTTCCCTCCAATTCAGAAAGCACTGAAGTACTACTTCAGAAACGAGAAATACTGTATTTTGACATACTTGCATGTGATATTTTATACAAATTACCTCTTGAAATTTGGTTTTGCTTCATTTAAGGTTAAAAGCCTTAATGATGTTATGCTTGCACTGAACCTGAAGTCCACTGTTAGACAGTTGCATTAAAAGTAGCACGCAGCCAACTTGTCACCAGGTTTATCAATAAAGGTTATACAGAAATACACATTTCACAGGACAAGCTGCCAAAGGGGGATCTAACACAACTGCCCTATGCATCCACACATGAAAAAATCAGGTTGCAAAGCGAGGGGGAAAGCAAGAGGGATTCCATGACCTGCTACTCCTAAACTGCAAGTGGGTAGATGGAGACTTAGTACAGCCTCAGCTCTCATGCCGCAATACAGCAGACAGCTGGTACAAGAGCTGCAATAAATCACTCCCCAAAGGTGAGAAAGAGAAACAGTTTTGAATTCTTGGTTTGGGTTTTGTTTTTTTTTTTTTTGAGGGGGAAGGCATTAATCAAAACTTTGGGGTTTTCCATGAAAGATGGTCCAATTGTGCTGCTCATTATTATAAGGATAGGGAATCATCCTGGTTTCATTAATGCTGGAAGGAAACCCAGCCCTGCTTTTAGCATGGCCAAGAACTAACTAATACAGGCAGCCATGTAGCCCTAGGTCCTAATAGGGCAGAGACCAAATACTGCTAACGGCTACTCAGAGGCCCATAACATGAACTGACAATTTTTTTTTTTTTGCGAAGAAGAGTGCCTTATGTTGATATCCCCAACAACTGCTGTCACAAATACAATAACCATCAAAACAGAGACATGCACGCACTCAGACCAGGACCTCACTGATGAGCAGGGGAGTGAGGCGTCGCTGCCATGGCTGTGACCAAGTTTGTATTATTCCTGCACATGCTAAAAGTCAGGATTTAGCAGGGCTAAAGCCAACTGCATCCCCTCCAGTGATGTAAGTAGAACTGAAAGATAACTCAGCAAACATTGATAGCACAGCAATTGTGAGTGGAATTATCCATTTAGGAAGAATTCAGGGCTCGATCTGCTTCCACGCTCCTATATGTCTAGCACATCTAGAAAGGTGTTTTGTCAGATCCTGCCTGAACTTCTGCTGCCACCTGGGGAGGGAACACGTCTCCCATAGCTGCAGTGGCATCTGCCAAGGCTGTAGGGATGTCTCAGACACACAGCTAAAATTGCACTGGATACCTATGTTTAAGCACCCAAAGGCAGCTTTTTGACCACAAAATAGATCAGGGGGATGGAACACCTCTCCTACGAAGACAGGCTGAGAGAGTTGGGGTTGTTCAGCCTGGAGAAGAGAAGGCTCCAGGGAGACCTTATTGCAGTCTTTCAATACTTAAAGGGGGCTTATAAGAAAGATGGGGACAGGCTTTTTAATAGGACCTGTAGCAATAGGACAAGGGATAATGGTTTTAAACTGAAAGAAGGTAGAATCAGACTAGATATAAGGAAGACATTTTTCACGGTGAGGGTGGTGAAACACTGGCAGAGGTTGCCCAGCAAAATGGTAGGTGCCCAGCCCCTGGAAACATTCAAGGTCAGGTTATACGTGACTCTGAGTAACCTGATCGAGTTGACGATGTCCCTGCTCATTGCAGGGATGTTAGACTAGATGACCTTTAAAGGTCCCTTCCACCCAAACCATTCTATGATTCTATGATTCAACAGCCTGCATAGCTCTTTGGATCTAACTCAGTCTGGATCAGACCAGCATCTTTCATAATGGCTTAGGTGTTGCTAATCAAAGTTGGGAATACAAACATCAGTACTGCCATCCAAATCCAATGAAAACAGACTTTTGAAAAGGAACTTGGTATTAAAAGCATATGTTGGGGTTAATCCAGTGAGTTTGTATCTATTTGTCTTCCTGAGCAGATCAAACTCCAAATCACATCACCAAACACAGATTTCCCCCAGACCAGGAACAGCCACTTTTGATTTAAGTGAGGTGGAGGATCCAGTCCACGGACTTACAACAGTCCAAATAGTTGTTAGGAAAATCAGGTTTTACACTGGCTCATTTCGGTGAGACTGAATAAAATGAAGGACTGAAACAGAAGGGAAAGAAAGAAAGGAAAAAATATCTAACAAGAAGGGGGAAGAAAACAGATAATTGGAGCTGCAGACTTGATCAGCAGTGTGAATGTGTTCATCAGACCCCTATAAGCCCCTCATGCTGCCTGAGAGCTGCACACAAAGCAAAACTTTGTGCTTTCCTCACCTCCAGTGCATCAGTCTTGGTCCCGAGAAAGGGAACAGTGCATAAGCTGCATTTCCCAAGGAAGCATGTGGACTCCAAATATGACTGCACTCCTTTTGAAAGCACACTGTGTGGGCATCCCTGGCATAACCTAGGTACTGATAACAGAGTAACCACAGCAGCAATGGGTCATCAGGGGTTGTGAGCCCACCCCCTCCTCTTTCCTCCCTTGGGACCTTGAATCAAGGGTTAATCCTAACTGAGCTGCACCTGCATAACTCTCAGTTCCCAGGCTGGCTGGTTTAGATCTAATTTGTGCATGCCAGTCTGACTCTGCAGCCACACCTTACGGCTGCTGCACAGACAGCCTCCCGGACACACACGAGTGCCCTCCTTTACCCTCTCTGGTATACACCATGCCATAAATCATAGTATTTCTGCTGGACAGTAAAGCTGGGATGATGCAGGCAGCTGAGCTCTGAGCAGCTCATTCCCATTCCAGACAGGGACCACACTCATGCACAGTGGAGCATTTTTTGAGGATGATGAGCTGGATCTGGATGCTCTGCCTATACTCTGCTTTCTCTCTAATAGTGCTTTGTAGTCCATTCACAATGAATAATTTGAAGCATGCAATATTCAGTCTCACGCTTTGCAAGACATCCAGGGATGCAGACATCTAAAACTAGCATGTATTTCATATTCATTTCCTACTCCTAAAAAAAAAACCCAACTCAGAATTAACACCTGATTCAATGGAAATGACTGTGCTTCGATCTTTCCACTCTAACTTTTGAGTTCTTCCATTTCAGATGTAGCCTACATTCGCACTGTGGAGGAGAGGTTGTGGTAGAAAAACTCAGGCAAATCTTTTTTCTTTTACAACTTAAAAGTGTGGGGAGCTCATCAGATCAAATCTATTAGATCACTGTGAAATTTAGGTGTGGAGAAACAGTGTAATTTGTTTAGTCCCTGTTTCGAGGCTTATGTGTTTGAAAGGAGCTAGTATGGGTTCTGTGAAATGTTGTAGAGTGCGGTGGAGTATTTTACATGACCAAAAAACCCAGGGAGGTTTGATTTAAATACCAATTAAAATGAGGTATTGTTTGTGGAGTAGGAGGGTTGAAAGGTTTCGGGTAGTACAAAACCCCTTTACTTTCACTCTAATATAAGTACGTGTAGTTTAAGAGGTAACGTTTGCATGGATGTGGCAGCCAACACTATGATTAATTCCTTCCTTTTCAGAACTACAAATTAATGTGCAAAATTGAAACAAAAACGACTATAAAGATGAAAGTGTAAGCAAAGTAACACAGATCTTGTTAGAGTAGAGAAAAAGTCACGTACCCCGCAGTGCATAACGAAATGCAAACGACTGGTACGCAAGGAAGGACAGCAGAAAAGCACTTGTTTTCCACCCTTTCAGTATGGAAACAAAACATTTATAAATAAACAGCATAAGTTAAAAAAAAGCATTGCTAAAGGCATTGTCATTAAGCTAAAAAAAAATTACATTCTGTGTAGAACTGCTGTCTAACAATCCGCAATGAGAAATTAGGCGACGGCACTTTATCCTCATTCTGCAGTTCTTACAATGTACCTTCTGGCATATATTTCTTGTAGTCCTGGGTAATGATTTTACTTTGTTGAAAAAGACTGAGCACCAATACTTAGGTCTTGTTAGCCTCAGGTACTAAGCAGTTTCATAGACAGAGAAGGTGTCTCTTAATTTTTAGTGCAGAACAGGGAAGCAATCAAAGGCATGCTTAGCACAGAATTTCTTCAGTATAGTTGAACTAATTGTATAATAAGTTACAGTAGACTAGTCACGGCAGTTGGCTGATTAATACAAAGGTACTGGACTAGTTCTGTTTAATCCAGTAACACTAATCAACTAAGAAAACCATGGCAATACTAATACTAGACACACTGTCAAACTAATCAATGTCTGTTCTAGACTCTACACATCTATGCATCCATAAGGATGCTCACTAACTGTATCGTGGGGCTACTTCAATGGGCAAAGGCTAGCAAGACTAAAAATACTTACACACACTTTGAATATTAAGGTAAAGTGACCCACTACTTTGCATAACACAAGTCCCTATAATATAGCAACAAACAGCTACTCATAATCGACTGAGAAAACACTGCTTTTTATTTCCTTTAAACCACAGCTGTGGAATATTTTCCTTAAAACTTATATTCTCATTATCACTGCTGTAAGGATAACAAGTGTAAAATCTCTCCTCTTGAAAATATTTCTTTTCTGCAGACTTGCATGTTTCTTTTAGTCTTTCATCATTATCACTGTGAGTTATTTGTAAAGCCCTGGGAGACAGAGGCTGAAAACACAGAGCCGGTCTCAGCATTCATTGAGGATGCTGTTTCTATGTTTCCCTAAAAAACTGTCTTCCTTAAAGACAAGTTGATGAGACATCTATATTAAACAAGAAAATTTAACAAGATACAGAAGTGTGTCTATCTCTGTGGGTAATTTCTTTGTCTCCTCCCCTGAATTCATTCCCATTTTTGCACATGTTGAGCTGCACAGAGTGGGCAAGTATGGAGATCAAACCACTCTGCAAATGTACTGCTAGATGGTATTAGTAAGGAACAGGGTGCTGATCCTGCTGGAGGCAGAGAGAAAGCTTTGTCTCCCTGTGGGCCTGTGGAGGGTACTGTGATGTGCAGAGGGAAGGGACCCACTTCCAGGAGAAATTCAGGCAGTGTATTGTACGATCCCTCTTGCCAGGACTTCTGCCAAAGAGCTCAAAACACCCAGCATGACACATTTCTGAATCTCCCACTTGTCAGCATTTACTGGGCACCACAGATTCCTGCTGGATGAGGAGCTCTTGAATGTCTGATGGTCCCAGTCTTGTGCAAACTGTCCTTCAGAAACCCAGGAGACTCAGCGTGTGTCCTACATAGTGCTGCAAGGCTCAGAGTCATCCCAACTTATGTAAAAGGTCTTCTTATCTCTTTACTGACCTCAGTTCTGCAAATTGCATTTGCACAATGATTTAAATATAAACATCCATGTTGCCTCTCTTCTTTAATTGAAGATAGTATAGTTTCCACACAAGGGGGGAGAACAAAGCGCTCTGGCTGTTCATCAAGCTAATTTTAAAAAGTGATGGGAAATGGGCAATAATGGCTACAGTCTCATTGCCCTTGATCTAAACTAATTTCATACCTTTGAAAAGTATCAGTGGTGTTAAATGATGGAACAATTCAACGTGCATCTTCCTTTCCTTAAATGTAATGTGTCACTTGGCTCAAAATTGTAGCTGGAGGCATTTAGAGCCAGTGGCATTAATCAAAGTGGGTTACTTCCTAATACTATAAATACTTACTAATTTTGCTAGTTTCAAACTGAGTATGTCCTTTAAATATGGTAATTACTAGAAAAAGTGGTCTAAATTTAGTTGCTTAAAATTAACCAAATGACTTTTTTTTCATTTCTAATATCTTCACATTCTTCTTATAATGTTATAGGCTCATCTTTAGCTCTTTATGTTTACCAAGTGACATTTCAGAGTGAGACTTTTTTCCCATTTGACCTACTATGTAAAATATAACATACATAATGAGAAATCCATTTCTGCTTCAGAAGTCTATCTTGGTTTTAAGTGACATTTTCTTTCTTCTTTAACAGGTCAGGAGAGTGATTTCCTTGCCGTCCTCTATGACTATCCTTCAGCAGACATAAGCCAACCTATATTTCATGTAGGGGAAAAACTACGTGTGCTATCAGAGTAAGTTGATACATTTTTTTTAAATTGGGTTTTGTTACAATTGCTGCAAAGCTCTGTTTTATGCACCTGGCCCAAACTGGATGCAGTTGAGCAAAATGAACTGAGTTCAGAATTTGCAAGAAAGGATGCTTAGCCATGGTGTAAATTTCCCTATAGTTTAAGGATTTGGGATTTCAGATTGTTCTTTGATCCTTGGATTCCTCTGACATGGTTTCTGAAGCTGGATTCCGACTCTAAAGTAGGACTCAAAACAGAATTCTGCTTTGAAAAATGATTTTGAGAAAGTATCCCCCCCATCTTAGTAGAAAACAGAGTAAGAGCAAAAATAGTTTGAATCACATAGAAAAGGAAAATTATTCTGAATTTCTCTATGTCAAGCGTGTGTCTCATTTTCTCTCTCACCCTTTTGATCTAACAACTCCTTTATGATTAGGTCTTAGAATTTCACCCTAGATTTAAGGCAACTCTAACAAAAACAAAATAAAAAATAGATTTTTCTTTCTTCTTAATTTTTTAATTGATTCTGCATTTTCTTAGTGGGGAAAACAAAAAAGGTCAAAGATTTCCCAAACAGTTCCACTCAAAAATTTATGAGCCCCAGAAGGAAGTAGGCTTAGGAGCACTAGTTCAGACTGACCTTAAGCGTAGTGCAAATCTTGCCACACACAAGAGTGAGCACACTTCTTGAAAAATGGAAGACAGCAGCCCTGATATTCTTTTATCCACAACTTCTATCGGCACACAGTGACCTCCTAGAAGTCACTCAGCCCCAGAGCCACTGTTTGCACTGCTTAAACAGAAACGAAAGATTTCATTTTTACAGCTGGTGCAGCAGATGGATTCTAGGAGAGACCAGACACATGCGTAGCAGAGAAATGCTCTGAGGATTTCTAAATTCATAAAAAAAAGATCTCTACCTGAGGAAGCCAGAGCATCAAATGGTTGGAGGACAGGAATACTCAAGAGAAGTATCACAGACGATTGATGAATTCTCAGATTAGTCTCCAGGCCACTGTGACCTACAATGGCCTTTGTCAGCAACAAGATACGGGGCTACGCAGACCTTTAGTCTGACCCAGAATGGCTGCAGTTATGTTCTGCTGACAAAGTGCTTTCCCTGCCTCCCTGAACCTAGAGGTCACAAGGCTCAGACAATACCACTAGATGAATTTTCTGCTGATGGAGAGCTTCCCTAAACCAGGGGAATTCTTCTCTGGTAACTTCTAGCTGTTTAAACCTTGCTGCAGTTCGCGTAACATACACCACATGGTACAGCAATTGCTTTAGCTAGGAAATTCCAGCTTAAAGCTTTCACAGAATCACAGAATGCTAGGGGTTGGAAGGGACCTCTGAAGATCATCTCGTCCAACCCCCCTGCTTGAGCAGGTTCACCTAAAGCAGGGTGCACAGAACCACATCCAGGTGGGTTTTGAGTATTTCCAGAGAAGGAGACTCCACAACCTCTCTGGGCAGCCTGTTCCAGTGCTCTGTCACCCTCACAGGAAAGAAGTTTTTCCTCATGTTCAGCTGGAACTTCCTGCGTTCCAATTTGTGCCCATTGCCCCTTGTCCTGTCGTTGGGCACCATGGAAAAGAGTCTAGCCCCATCCTCTTGACACCCACCCTTCAGATATTTATAAGCAGTAACAAGATCCCGCCTCAGTCTTCTCTTCTCCAGGCTGAACAGACCCAGGTCTCTCAGCCTTTCCTCATAAGTGAGGTGCTCCAGTCCCCTGATCATCTTTGTGGCTCTCTGCTGTACTTGCTCCAGCAGTTCCCTGTCTTTCTTGAACTGGGGAGCCCAGAACTGGATGCAGTACTCCAGACGTGGCCTCACCAGGGCAGAGTAGAGGGGGAGGATAACCTCCCTCGACCTGCTGGCCACACTCCTTTTGATGCACCCCAGGATCCCGTTGGCCTTCTTGGCCACAAGGGCACAGTGCTGGCTCATGGCTTCATCAGCTATGAGCCCTCACAACACCATGTAACTACATATGCCTGTATCAATAGGAATTATATGTGTGGCATATCATAATGCATACACGTGCTGCATACCATGATCTACTGGACGAACAACTTCTAAAAGAACTAGGCTTCTGTAACAGCAATTTTTATCATGTTTGTCTGTTTTGCAGTGAGCAAGAGCTTCTCCTTATAATAAATAAGAGCCAAAGCAAGCCTTGATGGGAACTTTCCCTTTCCTGTTTTGAATCAGCTTGTTCACAGAAGACAAGACACTCCAATGCTCTATGCAAAGCAGTGTCCTAATGAAGGACCTGTTCTTCCCTACCAGAGTATGTGCTGATGTTAATGGGAACTGTTTGCCTGCAGACTCTTGCTGCCCATAAGGTCTAGGTAGAATCTTTTCTTCAAGTCATTCAAAGAAGCAAAATGTAGTGGAAGAGAAGAGCAGCATGGCAGGCACGACCAGAGCATGAGTGATGAGGAGTCACCGCAGAGAAGCCAGCATAAGCAGGCAGCATGTACTGCTTTTATAAAGGCAGCTTTTCAGCATTCTACCAAAGCAATTATGTGTGGCAGCAATGAGCCCCACCAATCCTGCCAGGACCATGATATATGGAACCCTCATAGAAAATACAACTCTTCACAGATATTTGTCACTGCTGTGGGTTGGCAGGATTAGATAAGAACCACTGGCACAGTTTCTCACACTCCACACTTGTCAGGCACCTTTCATTACCAGATGAACAACTGCATGTAGCTGCAGTAGTCAAACCAGATGTCCTCCAATGATCCCCCTAATCTACATATTTTCTGTGGCTCCTGCTCCAGGAGAGAAGTGCTGCTTTGGAACTTTTAATCATCAAAGGGATTTTTCAGGGTTAGTAATATTGCAGTTGGGAGGGAGGGAGATGTTGAGTCTCTCAGGTTTTTTTGTTTTTGCAGTTCTTGGTTCTGTCTGGGAGGGTTGCGGGGGAAAAAACCAAAATAACCTAAACTTCTTATAGATAATTTCATGTCAGTTGGAAACCCACAAAAAAAAGTTGTGGGGCCCTGAAATTTCCAGCTCTGAGCAGCAAAAACTTCCTTTTTTCCCTCAGCATGTACCTTCTGGACCATGGTCTCAGTGGCTATAACTCAGGAGGTTTAACATAACTGTTATCAACTCAGCTGTTTTGACATACACTGAGACACTGGTCTGCAGCCCGGGCATTATTTGGTGGCATTTATATGAACATCCACAAAAACAGCATTCAAACACAAGACACACTATTATTTGGATTCAATCTCTTAAAGGAAAAGGTGGAGAGAACCCATCAACCATCAGCATCCTTCCAGTAATCACTAAAGCTCTGCAGCATCCCTGTGAAAAAGCTTGTTACCCTGCCCTTCCTAAGGGATTCAAAAGCCAGAGCCAGCATTCAGTATCACAGCAAGAACCTAAGGTATATCAGCGAAAAAAACATATGTCTAGTCACCTAGTTTCAACTATGAGGTCTTTTTTATTGGAATCTGGTCAGCAACTCACTGAAGAAAAGGAAAAGAGCAAACCATGAACCACGTTCTGTTAGACTGAAAACCTGTTCCCAGGCAGACAGGGTCCATTTGCTGAGTATCTCTACCCTGATGCTAGAGGAGTAACTACAGGGCTGTCCAGACACAGCCATAGGCTGAATATCTTGGATACCAGTACAAGTCTAGTTGTGGGAAGGCTGAGCACAGCACGGTTTAACCACTGAGTGTTTACCCTTCTTCTTTTAACTACAGAAAAATATTTTATTACTTATGTAATTTAAATGGAACAAATGTAGCTTATTTCTGTGTCCAGATTTAATCCTGATGCAGGTTTAGAAATGGAACTACTCTAAATGAAAAAAACTTGGGTCCCTTTCTGAATATGTAGATTCAGGAACACAGACAGAAGGTTACAAGCTAATCTGTATGTCTTAACTAATTTCTAAAATGAGGACAAGCTTTGAAAGTACATCTGAAAATATCCCTCCTTTTGCTTTCATACAGTGAAGGAGGCTGGTGGAGAGTCCATTCCCTTACAACAGGTCGAGAAAACTATATTCCAGGAAAATATGTAGCAAAGGTTTACCACGGGTAAGTAAATGCATTTTCTATAGCCTTTCAACACTACATTTCTACATATACTGCCCTGATTAGTTATTCAGTGTCATAACCAAAACAATGCCAATAGTGACTAGACAGACAGAAATTTTATTTATTGACAGTCTAAAGTAGTTCCTTTGAACTGGAAAGGGTCAAAAAACCCTCAAATGTCATATAAGATATTTAAAATACTTCTGTTGGATGGACTGATCTCTAATTTTAAGACATCAATAAAGAGACCCTATGCAGAAAGAATTTTTAATATTTACGAAGAGTAAAACTTAAGGTACAGTTGCTCATGAAAAACAGACCAAAAAGTACAAATCGAAAGACTAATAAGTCATTCAAGAATGTAAACTCTCACACTGGAAGAGCTAAGGAAGGTTCAGAGGTTTCTTGTTGCCTTAGACACGAGTCAGGAAAAAAACATTAAAGCACACACTTAAAACTTTTCTGGCAAAAGTTTTAATACCTGTTTAATTTTAAGCATATGAACTGTGAACTTCACTGCAATTTATGCAAGTGCTTACATTTTAATACGCTTTTATATCCTCCTGAAATAGTGATGCTTTCCCAAAGACAGGGCACATATATGGTAATGGAAGCTACTGTCTGAAGTTTCCCCAAGACCATTTTGCTGATAGCAGACTGGATCAAACACACAAAAACAACTTTAAAATAAAGTGCCAGTAACTCTTACAGCAGCCGAGCAAGCTCAGTTACATGGTTAGACACTAGCTGTGGCAAAATATAGCAGTGCATCAAGCTATGGTGAAAATCGGTAGGGCTAATTCCACTTTCCCTTATCCACAAAGCAAATTAACTTAAGTGGCTGGACTGTTCCATAGCATAAGCAGAATAATTGTATTTTATTTTGGGCTTATTTATGATACAATACAATACAATATGGGGTCAACAAAAGCGGTTTAAGTGAAAAAGAGGGATTTAACTAATGCCACAGGTATGCCATTAATATACCATACGGATATATCCCCAACAATTCAGATCAAGGTGGCTCGAAAAGTTTTGTTTTCCCTAATAAGTCCAAGCCTTATTCACTCTTCTCTTAGTCTCACAAAAGTGAATGGAACTCAAAGAGAGCAAGATTTTCTCCATAAACTGGGGAAATATGCCTGGACATAGTTGAGTGAATAACTACAGAAAGGCACAGTGTTACTTTTGCAGTCACTTTTCCTGGCTAATACCACACTTTCATGGCCACATGCTGCTCTCTGTTTCACTGGTGTCCAAATTTCAGAATTTGTTTTTTCCTGCTTCACAGCTGGTTATTTGAAGGGCTGGGAAGAGAAAAAGCAGAGGAACTTCTACAGCTACCCAACACCAAGGTCGGCTCCTTCATGATCAGAGAGAGTGAAACTAGGAAAGGTGAGAAAATATGATTTTTTTCTCCCTTGATCTCAGGCATTAACAGTTTTACAGCTCTTTAATTCACTCCCTGTCCTGTTTCATATGGATCAGTCCAAAACCAGAAAATGTATGTAATGGGAAGGCAAAGGCACCCAGTGCAGCACGCCAGTCTTCACCAGTCAGCTACGTTACCAGCGGTGCTGGAAACAGGGTTAGCGATGGCCATGGAAAGTTCCACAGGCATCAGCACAAACAAGACACACTTGTTTAAACACTACTATTTACTTTGGTGACATGCAAAGCTTATTAGGCAGTGGGACTTTTCAAATGGAGGAAAAGTCATAGCTTTGCCTTGGTCCACAAAAGATTGCCTGAAGAAGCTATAAAATACACACCAAGCAGCGGGGGTGGCTGGTAAGTGCATTTCCTATGTAAACAGGTGGTTCTTTTATTTACTTTTTAAAAATGACATGCCTTCAATTTTATTTTCTTTCATAGCAATTCTGTTGCTACATGGGAATTGTATTGTACACACTTTATACTTTTATTCTCTTCAATGGGAATACATGTCCCATTGTGCAACGTGATACCTTCCCTTTTTCTGAAGCACCACACCACCTCCTCATATCATGATACTACAGTTAGAAGGGAATAACAAATCGTCTACTCTGACCTCTTGCATACCACAGGCCCATTAGTTTCATAATACCTATACTAAATTCAAAGAAATTTAGGATCAACATTCAGTCCTTACCAACTAAATGCTGCACAATAATTTTAAACAAAGAAACAGGAAAATCCAAGTTGTCATCTCCTGCCAGGACTGCATTATCAGGTATCAGCTACTGCATTATTGGGAGCCACATCTTACAGACACTCTGGTTGTGGTCACTGCTATCCATCCAGCATTAGGGCCCTACTTCGGTGTAATTAGTTCTCCTCTTTCTCCAGGGTTATATTCCTTGTCGGTGCGGCACAGGCAAGTGAAACATTACAGGATCTTCCGCCTTCCAAATAACTGGTATTACATCTCTCCACGGCAAACCTTTCAGTGCCTTGAAGACCTTGTGAATCACTACTCAGGTAAAAAGAACTGCAGAACAAATATATTTTCCACTGGGAACTGTAAAACTTGTCTACCAAAGGTCCAGAACAAGAAGTTTTGCCTATGTCTGAGACTTGCAAGTACTGCCACAGAACAAGTAATGGAAAAACTTTTGGTTTATAACTTTTACTTTATTTTTGAACCTAAATACAAATATGCTACCCTTAACAGTACAACTGAAATCAACCCAAGAACTCAGCTAACTAAAGATGGATAGGCTCTGCCCGTATTGGTATATGATATTGCATGACCATGTCAATAGAGCTGTCCCTAATGCTATTTGGTCCAAACACTAGTGGTTAGCACTTCCCTGGACAACTTTCAAATATGGTTTGGAGGTTAGCACAGGCCAGGGATGCCCAGCCCCTCTTAGAGCACAGCTGAAGTCAAAGTTTGGGTGTACAAAAATGTTAAGCTGTACAGATGCAAGTCATGGCTCTGGGTCCCAGGGCCAGAGTTCAACTCCTGGGTCACTTTGTTTACCAGCATGGACATGTCTGGCATTTATTTACCATATAGACAGACAGATAGCATCAGGACATGCAAGACCAGGTTCTGCAATCACTTTTCTCTTAGGAACCATTACATCACACAACCTTATCTGCAGCAGAAAATTATCAGAAATGTTGTTAGTTTCTTCCCTATTACTTTACAAGAGTATGGCTGGGTTTTATCAGCAGAAGCTATCTCAAGGGGCTCAAGCTGTTAGCTCCAATCTAGATTCAGCTGTCATTTTTACTGATATCAATCCAATGGATGACACCTGTTTCAATGATAGTTTTCCAGATTTATGGCAATTTGACCTGTGTCAGAGAGATAACCTGACAAACACCACAATTAAGTGGCTGCAATTACCATACATTAAAATGAAAACATTTTAAAATGAGGAAGGAAGATTGCAATAAGTTGAATGCATAAATGTTACAAGAGAACAATAGGTTCTGTGCTTTAATTAGTAATGAGACTCTGTAATTTATTTAAAAGTGTAAAGCTACCAATCTGCGTATTTCATAGGTAAATGAAAAAGTGTTTTGGCCAAAGAGTACTTTGATAAACTGGGGAGAAAAGCCATATTCACCTTCAAAACATGCAAAAGAAACTTTCAAGTCCAATGATATAAACAGAGGACTGAGAATTTGGACAGGATTTTTTTTTTTTTTTTTAATTACATTTTAGTTTTTACCTTTCTCCATTTAGAAAGAAGCAAACAATCGAAGCCTAAAATTCAGGGGGGGGGGGAACCCAAAACTTGTAACTATTAACATTTTTACTTGAGTTATAGGTGTAAGAGGAGACATAGTGAGATTTAGCTCTCCTCTTTCCCCCACTATGAGATGATACAGAATCTCACCCTGAAATAAGGCTCAGAGCTGTAAAACACTAGCGTTCAGCCACGATGTTCTCTACTTGGGCAGAAGAACCTATGCAATGCTCCTGGTGGAGCAAGAAGAAGATAGAGAGAAGAAACATAGATGAAAGTAACCCGTGAACCTTGATTCCATAGCCATGTTCCACAGCAGAATAGGTGCACATACAATCCAATCTGAGTGGTTCCACCTTGCATTTATTTTACACCGTGTTTGCACGGCTGAGACGATGGGAGGCAAAAGCAGAACTCACCGAGGACTCAGGAAACCTGGGTTTATGTCCCTGCTCTGTCACAAACTTCATTCTAGACTTTGGGCAAATCACTTTATCTTTCTGTGTCTCAGTTCCTTGCTTGTACTGTGGGAAATATACCTCATGATAAATTAAAAGGAAAAGGTATGAGGAAAGGAAAAGTTAAGCCTGTGTTACAGTGTCCTTGCTGAGAACACACAATTTATTGACTACTACTACTGTGTCCAAAACTGTTAATTTGAGCATGCACCAGGGAAGGAAGACAGTGAAGATAACTTCTTGTGAGCAAAGATTAACTATCTCTGTATTTGTTTCCCTGTTCAGAAGTTGCTGATGGTCTCTGCTGTGTCCTTACAACACCGTGTCTTACCCAGTGCACTAACAACAACAGCGTAATGAATCAAGTTCCTCCTGTGGTGATGCGGAATAAAAACTTCAACTGGAGAAATATTCACAGGTACCACATACGACACAGGCTGCCAGAAACAACAAGGTTTTTTCCCAGCCTTGTATATACTTGTACTTACCACACAGAAGAAACAGCCATTTCCTTCTCCTGAGACCAGTTTTAAAGATTAGACAATCTTCAAAGCTGCTGACAGCAGGTTAACCCATGAAAACTGGACGTTCACCTCTCTAACTGATAATCTTCGTCTAACTTTGAAAGAAAGTACAGTTAACATTCAATCATTTCTCCTATCCAGCTAAGAATCAGGCCACATATGCAGTCCCTTTGGGACTCATAAGTTCCCTCCACCGAGGTTGCAGGAGTAAGAGCCAGTCCATAAAGCCTACTCAGATCCACCACCAATGGCACACTAATGTGCAATGGCTTACAGGTGAGCTCTGACAGTCAGAAATGGCTCCCCCTTGTTCACATGGTGGCCATCCATGAAGCAGCACAAGTGCAATGAATGTATTATCCCAGCATAAATCTTTCCTGCAGTGTGTCTCTCAATACACAGCCCAACTCGAGGTTCATGAGATTTCTAATATCATGACTGCAACTAGAGAAAGTAGGTCAGGTTTCAGAAGCTGGTGAAACAGCCACCTTCAGAAACAAAAGCACTTCTTATTTTTGAAGTGTAAATTTCCCTCCACTACCCTTCCTCCACGAAGCATGTTCATTTGCTCACAAATGCAAGAACATTTTATGCAGTATCAAGGCCATTTTTCCTACAGATTAAGAAGAAAGAGAGAAAGTATATAGATGTTATTTCCTTTCCAGGTGCCAAAAAATATTTAGATACTACTGTTGTACTGATTGTTTCAGAAAATCGTTAAGTGACAGAAATATTTGGTGATATATGAGACAGGAAATTTTTTATACAACAAAATTAACATCATTTGGTTTAACAACTGTTAATAATATACTAACAGGCTCAGTTTAAGTAGCTGAAACATTAACAAAATTTTGTTCTTTTAAAGGCTGGAGGTGACGGAAGATACTGAAAGCACGCTGGCAGCAATGGATGACTCTTGTCTCAGCTATGGCCTGAGGGAAAGTATCGCTTCCTACCTCTCCTTAACGCAAGATGACAATGCTTCTTTTGCAAGTGCCAGAAAGAAGAAAGCCCAATCTCTTATATACACAGGGAGCAAACGTAAGAGTACCCTTCACTTGCCACCTACATACTATGAAGACTAAATGTAAGACAATAAGGGGAAAAAATACCCCAAGCAACTGAGGGGTTAGAAGAGAAACCCAGAGCATCCTGTGGTCCTGCAGCCCTTCGACAGCTGAGAGATACAAGCACACCAGCTGATGATCAAATGCTGGCAATGCTTCTGCATTTCCTCTTCTGAATGTTAACCAGAGACCTTCTTAAGGGTGCTATCTCAGCCACGGCATATGCTGGGAATGTCTCCAGGGCACCTGAAATTAGAACCTGCTCACAAGCAGGATGAACTGAGATAGACTCTAAGTCAAGAGCCAAGTGAGGCAGATGACTCTTCAGCAAGGGTGATGCCCACCATTGTACAAAGGTGATTGCATAAGGAAGGACTAACTACAGCTCAAGAACTTAAATTAAGCCTTACTCTGGTATTCTCGACAAGGCTGAAAACCATCTTTACAGAACCTACCTACATTGAGAAAAGGAGCTTTTTTCTTCTCCATATAGAATTATTCATTGTAATTGACAAGGGGTCAGAAAGTTGTCAGTAACCCCAAGAAAGCATCTAACATGCGGCATCCAAGAAACACCTGATTATATTGACTCCATAGTTCTGTCATTTTTACCTTTTAGGGGAAAAAACTGAAATCATTGACTTTCCAAGCGGCATTTAAATCAACTGCTGGTAATGACCTGCTGTGTCACAAAGTGGTCACAAAATTAAGAACAGGCTTAACTCACTGAGAAAAGCAGTTCCTGCTTATCCCTGAGCTGGGAGTACAGGCATATCCAAAAGCATAACACAGCTGCTCATAGTCTAGCAGATACACAAGAGAACAAACAGGGTTTTAAGCGAAAAGTAAAATGTGGTAATATCATGCAGAACTGCAAAGGTAGGCTTGCAAAGGTGTGACCTTTTCTGTATAGAGGACCAGATTTTAACCTCATCTCCTGAAGGCACCCCCATATTTATGTGTAATATTTATATTAATAGCAGCTTCTTTTAATAATAAACTAAAAGAGCAAATCAGAAACAGTGGATGTTAAAGAGTTTTCTGAATTTCTTGTCTAAAGAGAGTTATGTCAAATAGTAATGACGCATTTCATCAAACTGCTTAAAGATTTGTAACCGGGTTCTCTGAAATTTCATGAGTTAGAGAATTTTTCTATATATATGTACCCTTTGCTAAGTGATAAAGGAGCAGCTAGGATGGTCCTTTGAACCTGACTTGTGATTGCTTTCTAAATCAAGTAGTCACTCACATCTGGGGTTGTAAAATGTTGCAATCTATGTTCTCGAGCCAAGATCTTTTCAATCTCATATTCTGCCATACCTTTTTGCACAGATTTGTGTAATGAAGGTTTGGAGAGATAGGGAATTTAGTTTATATATGTATTTCCTCCATAAATACCTCTTAGCACAAATCTGTGTGCTCTTTAGATCTTGTAACAGATCATTTGCACTAGCAAGAGGGATTCAGAGATCAAAATAGTTCACAGCCTATTTAAACATATTTCAGAACTTAAAGGATGAATGTAATTTGGCTGGTAAACATTGAACACCACAAAGCAAAACAAACTCAGGAACCCTAGGCATTTGTAAAATCTCATTACTGTTACTGATCATTAATGTGTTATGGTGACTGCATTTTATCCAGTGAAAAGTATATGGGGAGCATTACAGATTTTTAAGTCATGACTTGTATTTATTCATTAAAATAATATCCGGTAGTCACTTTGTGTTGCTTTTAGAAAATGGAAAACCTAGCGTGCAACTAGTACAAACACCCAGCCTTGCAAGAAGGTACCTTTGACAGAATGCGACAAAAGAATCCAAGAGCCCATGTAACTGGGCAGCACTTGGAACATGCTCTGTAGGAAGGGGATAAGACATTTCTGATGACGACAGGTTCACACAATCACAGACCAGTTCAGGTTGGAAGGGACCTCTGGAGTTCACCTGGTGCAACCCCCCTGCTCAAGTAGGGCCACCTAGAGCTGGTTGTCCAGGACCATGTCCAGTCGGCTGTTGAGTATCTCCAGGGATGGAGACTCCACAACCTCCCTGGGCAACGTGTGCCAGCGCTCGGTCACCCTCACAGTAATGATGTGAGAAGGTGACAAAAACTTATGAATTGTGCCATAAGGGATGGCTGGATTTCACAGATGGTTATGGGGAAATTCGATGAGGTCTGGCCGTTTCTCACAACTAACTGAAAGACTATATTGGGGACCTTTTGGGAAGTGCCATCTTGCAAGGGCTGGCAGAACCGACTTGATTCTGTACAAATCTGAGATTACCTAAGAAACAATATCAGAAATACTAAATTTGGGTAGGGATGTAGCAAAACTGGGACCAATGGAGAAAAAGTAACCAGAGGTGGTTGGTTGGTTTGAGAGGGAATGAGGCTGGTAAAGGGGGAAAAAAAGGCAATGGTAAAAGGGGGAAGAAAGGGTATCTAAAGGTAGTTAATCATAGGATCAGGGATATTTAGAGTCCATGTCAGACAGCCCTGCACCTGATTGCAGTAGCTTTCAGTAGGGCAATAAATCTGCTCTTTCCACCATTGGCTGACCTGCTTCCATGGTCAGGAGGGACCTGGTGTCTTCCCTTGTGTTGGGTGGAGGCAGCCTGGGAGGTCTCCTCCTGACACCCATCAGGGAATGCCTGGAGGGGACACCTAACATATCTGCCCTCCACAGGCTCCTGCAAGAGTTGGAGGCAATCCATACCACTGATTCACTCTTCTACATCAAAAATGCACTGGTAAATAAATCAATTAATCAAAAGATAAAGTCAAACAACATATTAATGCTCTTAAATGATTTAAAACAAGACCATAATCACTGAGAGTAGTTTTTTCTAACCATACTTCTGAAAGATGAAATAAGCTATAAAAAGTCCCCATGACAGCTTTGCATTGATTCTGTACAACCTTTTTTCAGATCTGTTCCAAACAAAATCTATTATAGGGCAGACAGAGGAAACTCAAAAGCATTTTGCTATTTCAGGTGCACATCTTCTTGTAGAGAAAGTTTCATACATCACACCTCTCTGCATGCTAAGAAACAGTATAATTTTTTTTATGCATGACAAAGACCCAAAGAAGGAGCGCAAAACTAACTTTTGCAGAAAAGCTGTATTGCTTCATGGGATTTTCCCTCAGGAAAGCTATATCTGGTATATATCCTCAGTTTCATGATTCTTAGTCTGTGTGCACCTCCTTTTTTTACAGTAACATTAAAAGTACGCAATGATTTTGGTGTCTTGGAACAAAAACAAGACACATCGCTTTGCAGGAGGTCTAGATGAGAAATCTGAGTAAACCAACAGTTGCATTCTGCTTCACTTCACCACAAAAAAAAAAAAAAAAAAAAAAAAAAAAAATATTTTTAAGCCACTGCTATTACTGCTTGCTTTTTATTTTATCAGCATATTTCACAACAAAACAAAATCCTCCATGACACTGTAAGGATAAATACTTAACATTACTTTGAAATCAATGAAGATCCTGGTTTTGTCAAGACAGTGGTCTGCACAGTCCCAGGAAGAAAACTGGTGTTACAAATGCTAGATTAGTGGGAAGAATTGATGCACATGCCTGCTCTTTGCACTTGCCACTCTTCCATTATTCAATGTTCTGCTGTAGGAGAAAGAAGGAGTTCAAACTTTATTTTATAAAAGAAAAGATGTAATGTGGAACTACATTCCAGAAATAACGATTAGCAAAGAGGTCCTTGCATTTCCTTCTCATCAGTTGCTCAACTGGTGAATTGCACTGCATCCTGTTACAGCTTTCACAGGGTCCCATCCTGAGCCATGTCAGTAAAGGGTTTGTGACTTCAGAGAAAGAGTAGGAGAAAACTGTACTCTGAGAGAAAAAGACTCTGGGTCTGCTAGCAAATTAATTGCTATGCCAAGAGCTGAGTAAAAATCTAGGAACTGTGTGAGGAATTATCTGAGAATGACACAAAAAAACAACTACTGAACAGCAATTTTCAACAACTTCCCTTGCCTTCCCCGCTAGAGTGATGCAGTTAAAATAATCTTATTGAGATATGGGGTTGCAAAAGGCAAGTTATGTTTCCTGGAGCAACTGAAGAAAAATCAAGTAGTGAATAGAGATGTCATTATTTTCAAGGCAAGATTTTATTTAATTGGGCCCTAGGTTTCCTGGACCAAGAATTCTGTTCCTCTGCTCGCTGTTCCAAGCCAACACTGCTAGCAGAGAGATAATTTTGTCCAAGTACCATTTCTGCTGGATATATAAATCTCCACTGAAGATTAAGCTTCATTCCAGAGCACACTACTCTAATCTGAGGCTGTAAAGATCAATGGTAGCATTCACGCTGACAAAGCTGATCACAAAGTCCTGAGATTCAACACAGGAAGGGCTGTAAAAATATAGATCACTTGGGGTGACTGTGACAATGGTCCAAGCTGACAGCAAACAAGCCCGTGGGCAAACAGATTTTTACTCTCTCTCTGAAACTTGCTTTTCCTTTTAAATGAAATCTGTCATGAGATCAGATAAAAAGATTGGATACTTTAAACATGCGGATGTTTGGCTCATCAGTTTTAGAGTCTAAAAACTGCTGATCAACAAGCCTATTTATGGAATGGAAACTAACCTGTTGTACCTATAAGTTATGAAACAAGACTATTTATATAATACACAAAAAACCACAATGACGAAAACCAGATTCTTACTATGACTAAATCAATCATCAAAGTGCATCTCATGTACATCCTTGTGAAGCACCCAGCTCCTGGACATAGCAGTCACAGGTGAGATGAAAAATAACTACAGCAATAACAGCCCTATTAGTGCTGCCAAGGTAGGGCTGAAGTAAAACCAGCACCCACACACTGCAACATCCTCACATCTGTAACAACATCCTTTCACAATGACATTGAAGTGGCAGGAATGGGACTTACCATCAACAACACCCTCCTGAAGAGGTCCATATCCACTGTCTCTGTGAGCAGGTGAATGCTGGCAACATCTGCTCCGCCGCGGTCGGCTCCTAAAGAAACCCGGCTTGGATCTCCTCCAAAGCTGGCGATGTTCTGCTGCACCCACTTCAAAGCTGCCAGCTGATCCAAAAGGCCAACGTTTCCACTTGCCTCAAGAGAACCTATTGTGGAAAATAAATAAATAGGTCTGAAAAGAAACAAAACTGTAAACATTTGAAGTTTTGATTAAATGTTTCATTTTTAGCAGCTTTTGCAGCTGCATCTTGGCAAAATTGATACCAGAGTTTAAAAGTCTGAAGTGGTCTCTTCCAAGCTCACCACTTTCCAGACTGACTCCATTTCAGTTTTTACCACTCCACCAGGCACCCCTGGAGGTGCCTAATTATCTGTCCTGATGATAGAAAAATAACACTCCAACTTCTAACCTTCATTTGGACACCTCATGGCAGGAGACTGGAATTCAGGCTCATGTATCCATAAATTCAGGCCATGAGATTCTTTTTCTACATAAGTAGCTTGATCTTAAAATGAATTAAAAGTAAACAAAAAATCAGTGTGTTTGATAAATTCTCAAGTTGGAAGGGACCCATAAGGGTCGTTGACTGTTTCCCTGGAGTAGACCTAATTGCATCTGTTTGCTTCCTACATCCCTTTTACACTTACCCTGTCTGACCAATCATTTATAAGTCATATCATCTTGCGTTTCTTTGCACACATACAGATATTATTTTATAACTTATAATATCTCCATATATATCCTTTGAGATTGACCTATGTCTAACTGATAGACATCTGATTTATATGTATTCATATTTTTGTTCCCATGAAAACAAAAGAAAAATAATTAATCATGTACTCCCTATGCTTAGATTTCACCACTGAAAAGACTACTTTCTTTTCAACACCAACCAGTGGTAACCTGGTACTTTGATTAATAGGAAAATAATGCTGAAAGCATCTAATGATGCAAGCCCCTAGGCAAGCTTATTTTTATATCAACAAAAGCAGAGATAAGTAATTCTTACACAGTCCGTAAGAAAGGAATAGAAAATGATTATTCACTGTCTACTCCTTTTTAATCCACAATGAGCCATTCATTTTTAATTATTTTAAATTCTCCACATTTAAAACTTGAAAAAAAAAACCCAAGACAAGACAGAAAAGCCAGGAATAGAAACACAGCTGAAACTGTTTTTTTCTTCCATTGCCAAGACCAAATAGTACAATTTTAAAGTAAGGGTAGGCTCAGAAACTAGTGAATCAAAATGAATGGATAGAGGAATAAAAAGCTGCCACTTCGTGGACAGGTAGCCCTTTCTCAGGCAAAGAACAATTGAAAACATACATCCTGTAGTAGATATCTATATGCCTACCATAATGAATGACTGAGATATCACAGAGGCTGATTTAAGCAGCAGAATAGAATATAGAGCAGACCAGTTTATTGATAGCCTTGCAGATCTTACAGATACCTGCATCACAACAGCCATCACTATAAGTGCTCTTTCAGTAGGACAGCCAAGAACTAAATGGCCCCAGAAACTACAACCTTCCACCTATAGCCATAGTTTCAGATGATCAGGCCAAGCCATGCCAGTGAAGCAATGGAGGAAAGACTCCCTGCTTTAGTTTTTAGGGTTTTTTGAGTTTGTTCTGCACACAACGACCAGTTTCCAGGCTTCTCAATCCAGCAATAAACCCACTCTATGTTGTTAAAAAGGAAACCTCATTTCAAGGGCTTGCTGCATGCCTCGTGAGACCTCCCCAGAGGAAGTGAAATCCATGTAAATGTTTTGGCCACATAAGGTGCTTCGCTACCAGTATACTAAACAACAAGACCGAGGAGGGAAATACAACCAGTTCCTTTTGCCCTGGCAAAAACCCCAGCCAGGTTGTGAAATGTACCACACTGGGGAACAGATGCAGGCACGGACATTCATGGTAGTTAGACCAAAAAACACGTCTGCCAGGAATCTTTTCCACTGCCTTTTTGCAGGAAAATATCACATTCCTGAGGATCACAGGAGAATGAAAAGAAACCAGTGTTCAGAAGGAAGCAAACAAGGACATACATATGCATTTCTGTTATTACTAAAGTGGAGAAGGACAATAGTGCTAAATTTAAGCATGAAGATCATCCTGTTTTATATGACTTCCTGGACTCTTAAAAGAATCAGGCCTAAAAACATGACTGTCTTCTCCATACTCTTGCCATCCATTTCATTGGCAATTCACCTTAACTTTTCTAGGTGCAAAGCGAGAGGTGAAGGCACTAGTAAGAATGTGCATCACTTTTTGCAACATTAATGGGTGACAGCAAATTACGTTAAACATCATTTATACTTAGAATAGTAAGAGCTCTTCCCTTGCAAAAGCCCTGTCAATGAGAGACCAAAACAACTGCAGAACTAACAAAAACACCCAAACAAACAAAAGGAAATCTGTTGTTTTCACTCCCCTTCATCCCCCAAAATCTCCATTTAACTCCTTCACTTCTAGTTTTGCAATTTATAACAAGTCAATGTGAGAGGATTCAGCACTTTGCTTAGCTGGACAATGAAACTGATATTGCTCACAAGATCATAACTTTTGTTTGTAACTTCAGGGCCTTCTAACAGTCCTGCAGCTGATGTCCCCACAGTCCTAAAGGTGAGCTCCTGCCCCCTTTGAAACTGATGGCAAAAGTTCCAAAGGACCAGGATTTGTCCAAGTCTTCTGGTAAGAATGGAAACATTCCTGGAATATCATTAAGGATAAGAATCATTTGGTTTGAGTCTTGAGAAAAACCCTTATGTTATTTGACCCAGCTTGGTAACCTTCATTGAAAAACCCCAGTGGCTACTGGTCACGTACAGAAGGAGTCAGAGGTACTCCACCAACCTGCGGTGGACCAAAGAACAGGTCTTGCAGTGGGAACATTGCTCACCAGAATGGGTATGACTGAAAATCCATGCTGACAGGGAGCCTGGTACAAACACACCACACCTCATCACCCCCACATGGACTAAAGGGGACGTAGAGGAGACAGGAGTGTGGCACTGAAGAATTTTTAGGGATTCCCATGAATGTGGTGCTTAGCTTGCTCCAATGACTCTTGCAAAGAGCTTTTCCTACTTGTTCCAGTTCCCTACGGAGCAACAGGATTTTCCCAAATGCACACCAAGGATTTCCCACAGGGGAAGAGGCCAGGAAAGACTGCACTTTTCCCTGGCCGCAGCTCCACAGTACAGAGAAGGACAGGACCCCTGAATACTCCCTACTCATAATGAACCACCTCTATCTGAAGGTTTGCAGGAATGCAAACTCGGTACATTCAGCTCATGCACCGATGTTTTGGGACACACCTGCAGATCCCTATGAAAAAGAGGCTGGAGAATTTTCCTGATCCCTAAATTATGGACCGTCATATAAATACTGCTATATAATATTCAGCCCAGCTAGCAGTTTCCACTTAGGAAGAAACCTAGGTGAGATTCACAGGGCTGAAGGAGGTTAGTGGGTAACGCGTGGGCAGTGCTGCGTAATGGAAGCTCGCGCAGCATGTATCCACACCGCATTTGGCTCTAGCCAAAACGAAGCCACAGTATCGCTTTCATAAGCGTCTGGTTTGCACTGATGAAAACAGTGATTCTTTCCCCAGATACACCTATTACCAACTCCATATCTAAATGAGTAAGGAGTTTGTAGTGCCAGCTATCTAGTTACTGAATGAAAAACAGGCTTTGCTGGGGGTGAGCTTTGAACAAAACCATAAAATAGAGAAGGGAAACAATAACCAATAGCTGCAGTTATAACCTCAAACTAGGCAAAATGCACCCAGCATCACTAGCAGTAAATACTCAGAAGAATCATGAGGCAAAGTATGTAGGTCTGGTATTTGCAAACATGGCAAATATAACCTCCTAAAGGTTATAAAGGTACTAAAATGTTCACTAGAGAGACCAAGGATTGCCACCGGACTGATGGAGCCAGAGGTCCACTTGTAATTGTTGCATTTTCTCTCCATAGCTATCTACGTTAAGTTCCCCTGCCCCAGCCAGAATTGAAAGATGGTAGAAAGAAAAGTGTTCCCTACTTGCTTAAACGGACAAATCTAATAAAAGGCAAAATGAAAAAAAATCCCAAAGACCAGCTAGCACTACCACAAAGGTTTAGGAAGATGTGAATATGTGTTTTCATGTGTTCGTGCCTCTTTGCACAGGATAAAATCATGTATGAAATGGGAATTTGTATAATATTTAATGCCAGTTGGTATTAGGAGGCAATAGGAGAGCAAAAGAGTCCTTTATACTAGTGTATGGGGAAGGGATGCAAGCATAGAACATGTGAATGTGCGGTCACATCCAGGACAGCAAAAGGGGCTAATAGAATTCAAATTAAACATGCCAAGCCCTTCAGAGGAGAAGTCAGGCTGAATTACTGAGGAACCAACCAACTATCTTTGTGCTATACTTTCCATACTTTCACGGCCTTCTTACCATTAACCCTCTCTGTCTCTCCCTGACATTGGCACAACTGAGCATTAGTAAAATTTCATGGATGGAACAGTTGGAAGTTGGAGACATTGAAAACCATATCCACAATGACAGGCCACTGAAATTAGGAAGAATTTTAATGCCTAACCTATCTTTGTGTGTGCCTGCAAAACCCAATATCCACAGTTTCATCTGCAAAGAGAAGTCTAGCCAGTGCTTTGATATAGAAGCTTGGGGTTTTTTTGTTCTTGTCCCTTTGCATCCAGCCTCTCTCCTTTCTCTTCAGATCAAGTCCCCAGCATTTCTTGGCCATTTTTGCCCCCCAAAAAAATCAGTGAAAGATACAGGTTTCTCAAATTAAAAAATAACTTATCTTTTTAAAAAAAAAAATTAGAAACAGAAGTGTTACAGAATGCAATTTAGCCCATAGCTGTGTTTGTTCTAGAAATCCATGACTTACCAGTACTAAAGAAGCCAAAAACACCAACTCGGTAGTTTGCCGTCACAACAATGACATTACTGATGGCGGCTAGGTATGATCCATCTATGGTTGTCTTTCCTGCCTCGGCATTGTAACTCCCTCCATTGTGGAAGAACAGCAACACTGACATGTTTTTGACCTGCCATGAGAACAACCAGGTTAATATTCCTGTAGCCAACTGCTTTTGTATGTCACTGATGAGAACACAAGCATCTTCCCCATTAACATTATCTAAGCCATTCATAGCTCTTTAACAGTGACCATAATGAGGGGATATCTGGCCATCTGTCTGAAATTCTAGGGCTAAATTGTCCACAATGACCTATATACCATTAAAGAGGATACTATGTCCAGTATAAAGAAGATTTAATGGCACCACTGTGTTCCACCAGCCAACAACTCTACCAGGTCAGCTCAAGGCAGACCCATCCTGCTGACTTGGTCATTGAGCATGTGGTGGGCTTGTCTTTGCGGTAACATGTCTGCTTTACACAAACACGCAGGAAAAGTTCAAACAAGTGGGAAACAGGAGAAGGAAAAGGCCTGTTGGGTTGCTTCATCTTGAGCAGGACTAACTCAATAGCTGTGCAGGGCTGCTTCCTACTCTCAAGTCTTCAGCACTTAAACACTGCCTAGTCTCAAAAATCTCACTTCACAAGAACTCCTCATTGTTCCTTCAATTCCCATGGAGGTTTTCCCCTACTAGATATAGAGAGGGGTCTCTGCATGGGAGAGACCCACCTCTTATGAAGCACAGAGGGTGCCTGCCCCAAGAGAGCCCAGCAGCACTCCTGGGATGGGAAGGAGGTACAATGGGCTGCTGCCCATGTTAGAACTCCCTGCAGAGCCACCCAATTTCGCTCAGAAATGGAAGCTTTTTCCCAAAGCAGCATCCCATCTGTGTGGACCCTCTCTACACACGCAGCAGGGCTGCAGCCAGGCTGCTGCTGCATGAGCAGCACAAAAGCAGAAGTGCCCGAGGACACCTCAGCATTTACCAGCAGATTACAGCTCTGTCAAGATGACACTTGGAATAAATACCAGTGAAACATAAGGAGGGGTTTTGTTTAGTTTTTTGCCTTTTTTTTTTCTTCCCACTGCAAAAAGCACAATAACCTGCTCCAATGCTAAAAAAGCTTTTTTCAAAGTGTAACCTCAATTTTCCATTCAGCACTTTCATCCCCTATTGCCCACTTTGGGACTATCCTGAAGGAGATTACTCTTTCCTCTGCTCAGCAGCAGGTCACGCACATCCACCCGTCCCGCTTTCTGCTTTGGCAGCTGCTGGTGTTCTTCGAAGAAGGGCTGGTGGCCTCTGCTGCAGCATCAAAGTACATCTGAGGTTTGGTTTTCCCTGCAGCTAGAGGGCATTGGGCTCTGTTGCTGTTATTTTCTGGATGGAGCTTAGCTAAACACAGCAGTCCCATCTGCTCTGGCAAAGGATGTCTCCAGCAAAAATGTGACTGGCTATACAGGAGAAGCAGCAGAGAAGTGATGGTTGCAGCCTCCTGCAAAATTACAGGATAGGAGGCAAAATCCCCTCAGCTGCCCTTAATTTGTCATGATTTTGTGCACTTATCTACCTGGAGAATCACTTCAGAGGCTTCTTGTGAACACAACAATGTTACCAAGAAAACCCCAGAAACTGCAAACACTGAAACACACTGCTCTCTCTCAGGAACTTCTGCTCCTGAATAGAAATTGCATAATTCACAGTGGCTTGTCCCTGGTTCCTATTTCTGTACTGAATGCAGCACAGAGACACAGATAGGGGCAAAGAAAAAAACAGAAGAATCTGTTTTCACATGGAAATTCATTCTAAAGTACAACCACATCAAGCCATGCCAGCTAAAACAGTATTAAACATGATGTTGAGCCAGCTCCGTCCCCTCAGCTCAGCATGGTTAAGCCTGAGCTTCCAACTAGGCATTTCGCACGTGTCCTGCATAGCACCATGACCTCCAGCTGCCCTCTAAGTTGTATATTACATTACTCTGAGCAACTTTTCCCAATGCTCTAGTGATGAAAAGCTTAAGAAAGGCAAGGATGGGAGATAAAAGTTAAAAACAGCAAAACAAAGCCTGCTGCAACAGATATGGAGCAATTCGGGGGAAGATTTAGCACCAGAGCTGGGCTTAGCGCCAAGTGTCTGGAGGTAGCATTCCCAATTCTAGTCTGCATCGAGCAATGACAGATCCTCTCCTATGTAAGGTAAATTATCATGAAAAATAATTTGGGGTTTAATCCCAAGGGATTTCAACCTCAGAGCTCATGGATTTGAGCATTTTAGATGAGGGCTGTTTAACATAATTGCCTTCCCATTTCTTGTTAGCCATTTTAACAGAAAAGCACAATTATTTTCATGCTGTAATTGAACTATGCTCACAATATGAGATATTTCATATCACCTATCTATCTGTATATATATTTGGTAGCCAATTAATTTTTTACTGTACATTAGCTGCTGGATAATTTATTTTGAATATAAGTGAATTTCCCCCAAGTCTTGTTCTCAATCAAATTCAACCAACCACTGCAATTAAATCTGTGAGGCAGAAGAAACGCGAGACCTTAACTAAAGCCTGTTGGAGCCAGTCTCTTCACCCACCACCACTTGGTACCAGGCTGATATGCAACACCGCCAGCGTCAATGCCAGGCTGCAGCAGGGCACACGTGGGGCAATGCTGGGCAGAGTGGGGCCAGCACATTCCTCGCAGACAGGCCACAGCTGCCATGGGGCTACTGTCCAGTGCAGGGTTTTGCTCCGTACTTAGCAACAAAACGCAGACAGTCATACTTTGAGGTGTAAAATCTGTGCAGAGACTTTCCAGCTGGGACATGGTCAGATGGGCCCCTGGCTTAGCTAGCGGGGGGATGTCTTCTGGGGAGCCCAGCAGCTCCACTGTGGTCTCATGCTTATAGGGGCTTAGGTCACATGTGCAAACCCTCAAGGGGGAGAGAAGTTCAGCATCCACCAGGGAGCTGCAAGTCAGATGGAAGTCTGAAAGGCTTTATAATATTCAGAACCATCTTCTCCATCTGTCTGTAAAACACTCAATGAGCTACTTGGCAGGGGTAGATTTAAACTCTAGTGAGCCAGGCAACCTCAAGTGCTTTTACTACTGTACAATATTGCTCTGTAAAGAATTCAGTGCAGCAGGGATGATGCAGTAAGGATGGGAATAACATGTGCAGGGGATGGGAGAAGAGGAGACAGGGTACACTTTCTGTTCTTATTTAGTGGAGAGTTTCAAATCTTGATCTTACATTTGAATCCTTTGCAAATCAAGCCGAAGCACAGTGTTTCTTTGCTAGTGTGACAGGTGGTGATGGTTATAGGTGGAAAAAAGTCTCTCAGAAGTGCCAGTTTTATTTGGAGGGTTATGTGGTACACGTAGCTATGGAAGCAAAATGAGGTGATGTCATTCACCTTCTTCCCTGCTTGAGACTTAAAGAGTCCTTCTGTGGCAGGCAACAGTCCCTGCACCGTGCTCTTGTCCGGGCTCAAAATGCTCCTGAATGACCTCTGCATTTGCTGCTCTCCAGGAGATTTTATACTCAGTATTTGCTAGCTAATTTAACTTTCCATGGGCTGAAAATATATAACTATAGCTCTCTGTATGTGAGTAAAAAGTAGAACTCGCCACAAAAAGAAACAGGAAAATGCCATGCTTTCTGCTCCCAGCTACTTCTGCAAAAACAGAAGTTTTGGTTTTCTCTTGGGCTAGACCTACACATGTGAAACTGATTGACTTGACTGGACCTACTTCTACCTTAGACTAAAAGACAGGATGGATTCAGTTCTCAGTACCGCTAAGGAGAAAAGACAAGCCAGTTTAGTCTATCAGGTGGTAGAAAATACAATGTTTGCAAATAAGCTATCTTGAAAGCAGCACTTAGGCAGAGATGACAAACTGCCTGGGACAGTGACCTGATGTTTTCAATAAGCGATGACTGCACTCAACACAAAATGACAGTCTGGTGCTGCAGGGCGAAAACAGACTGCTGGTCTTTCTGATGATTAAAAGGACCTGCAAGGGACTGTGTGTGCTGCCATCAGATAGCTAGACCAGCTCTTTCCAGACATGCAGTATGACAGACTCATAAATTTCTATTATAACCACCATCACCTTCTGAAAATTACCAGTACTGTGGAAAGAAAAAACGTTCCTGTGCTCTGGGCCCACTCTTCGATGGGATTCACATGTTATTCAGCATCTTTATCCCCAGCCCCCAGGGGTCTGGCCAATCATCTAAGCTTGGCTTTAACTTGAAGCTTTATTTTATATCTGTTTAGAATGAGAATTCAAGAGCTTTCAAATTACAATTCTCAGATTGTACCATTGGCCCAGTCATCTTTAAAACATCTATTTTTATTGTCTGCGAGCTGGGCACAAATCTAGCATTGCTTGCTACCCTCATTCCTCAACAGAGCTCCCATGGATGTCAACAGGGGAACAGTAAATATAAGGGTGAAAAAACCCCATCTGCTGCTGCTCGACGAGTGGTAAGTGTTGATGTGACGTGTTGTATTGTGTTATCATCTCCTGGACAAACGGTCTCATTTCAGGGACATTGCCATTTCTATCCTTAATTTCTTCTCCTTTGCTGCCACCTTCTTCTTGTGTTTTGTTTCCCTCTTTGTCTCTCTCTCATTTCTAGCTTTTTAATTTGCTACCCTCCTAGTTACCCAAACATGGCTCACTGAAAGCCTATAGGGAATATTCTTGCACCAGTAAAAACAACAGAATGCCTAATTTAACCTTGCAGGACTTTGTGAACACCACATGAAAAAGAAACATTCCTGCCAATAAAAAGTACTTTGAAAAGAGACAGTGCTCAGCTACAAAAAAAATTCGACTCATCTCCTACTTACAGTGGTGGCAGGAACAAAGACGTTCAGATATAGGCAGTCTTCACTGACAGAGTGTGACGGGGCCTCTCCATCTCCTGGCTGCCAACAAGCTGCCCTAGAGACACGGATTGAGAAAATTACAATAAAAAGGCTTGTACTCTTTTTTCCACTGCTGCTATTTCCTTATGTTTTGATGCATTAAGTTTATAAAATCTTTAAATCTGTAGAACTCAATTACATTTAAAACTATGCCTACCTATACCTTAGTAACATATACGTGGGTTTGTATATGCACACACAAATGCAAAAAACACATTGTATGTTCATGTCTCAAATCCTTCCCTCAGAAAACCAGCCTCATTTTAAAAAGAGTAGAACTTGAAAATAAACCTTCAGAAAACTCACACTTTACATAAACGGCACAAAATTAGCACCAGATGTAAGTGGAGCAGGACTGGGAGTCTCAGGCACAGGTCTCCCCTGCTGTTGCCTGCACACCTACATAATCCACTCTTTTGCTGAAATGCCAGTTATTTATTTTAATTTCTAACAGTCTGTGGGCTACATTTATTTATATTTATTTTAATTTCTAATGGTCTGTGAGAAAATATGGTAAGTTTAAAATTTTAACGCATTTTTAAAATCTGTTTGCTCTAAGCTTCATAGTAGACCATTAACAGTGCCCAGCAATGTTAAATTAACCTTTCAGTAGGAATTCAGCCAGCCAGCCACGTACAGAAAATCATTTTCTGGCCATCATCTGTATGAGATTCATATGCTCAAGCTCTCTCCACAACAAGAATCAAGTGGATGACTTTTGCAGTTCAGATACAAGCTATTTTGAAGCCAGTTCCTTCTACTTCACAGCCATATTTATATCACATAATGAGTTATGGAAAAACATCGCAATTTATAAGGGAAGAAGCCAAGAGAGGCTATGGGAAAGAGAGTAATATCCCAGAGAGTTATTTCTAAATTATCATTTTTAATGCCCTTGTAAAATTTTACACTGAGGTGTCAAGAATTTAATAGAAAACTACAAGGAAAAGGACCAGCTTTAATGCAATTCTAAAAAATCTTTCCGTAAGTGAGGTTCCTAGGATGGTGATATCACTCAACAGCTTGTGATATCACACCGGTGATATCACACCAACTTAGAGAAGCACATCATCTCCAGCCAAAACTGCTCAAGCCATTTTTGGCAGAAAAAGTACAAATTCCCAGCTAGGAACCCTGCCAGAACAACAGGTCTAACGCTATTAATCGTGCAGCCTTCAACAGGGCAGAAGGAATCATCACCCGTGCTCATGGCTATTTTTTTCTTTTTTTTTTTTAGCAACCTGTCAAGATTCCCAGCACCTCCAGCTCCCAGGATTTCCTCATGCCAGAAGAGACTCTGGGGAAAGGCTGCCACCTGCTGAGGCAAGCCCACAGCTCCTCCAACAGCTGGAAGAGGGTTTGGGGGTTTTTTTGGTTGGGGTTTGGGTTGTTTTTTTTTTGGAGTCTTTTATCAGGTCCAGGCTGATAAATAAATATTTCTCTTCTGTCAGTAATGGCACTGTGCTGATGTGAATTTCTGATATATAAATTATGTGCAACACCAATATAGAGTCCTAAAAATAATAGTTGGCAACACTGTTTATACACACAGAGACTGAGGTCCCTCTGATTCTGCAAATGCACCTCCATGGTGCTAAGCTCGTAGAATTCTTTTTTTAACCTTAAATGAATAATAGAAGATAAAGTCCAAGTTTTTCACTGGCCTAAGGAAGCACTGAGGATTCAACAGATAGGAGCAGATTAAGTAAGGTCCCTAACTTGCTTTGAAAAACTCAGCCAGGCTGCCCATTGCAACACCAGGTCTTCAAAGAGAGACCACAGAGGCAGGTGGATCTTACCAAAGTCCTAGCAGACACCATGCTGTGGCTACAGACACAAAGAGCTGATGGTGTGTGTGCTAACCAACATCACTGAGCACCTGAGGAAACAAAAAGCCATGTCTCACCAGAATCCTTCATGAGGCTGTGTGGCTACTGTGGTTATGCTGTTAACACCCCTACAAC
Source organism: Fregata magnificens (assembly GCA_013389945.1). NCBI lineage: Eukaryota > Metazoa > Chordata > Aves > Suliformes > Fregatidae > Fregata > Fregata magnificens. The sequence continues at coordinate 99,295 of WAAD01018399.1, read as the reverse complement.
TCAGGTGCAACCTGAAGAATGAGACCACCAAAGGCCAGATGCTCTTTCAACTCCTCCAGACAACGCTGCATCTCTTTTCACTTGGTTCATCACAAGCTTTGCTAGAAACCTCTGGAGACAAATCCTGAGTAATGGAGGGACCAAACAGCTTCCACACAGCTGATAGGTCTCTAAACCTGTAGCCTCAGGGTGTGTTTCCACCAAACCAGGTGGTGATTCATGTCAGGCCTGCAGGTTGCCATCCTCCCAGCTCCCTTGCAAAAATCTATCATAGAATCATAGAATAGTTTGCATTGGAAGGCACGTCATCTAGTCCAACCCCCCTGCAATGAGCAGGGACATCTTCAACTTGATCAGGTTGCTCAGAGCCACCTCCAGCCTGACCTTGAATGTTTCCAGGGATGGGGCATCTACCACCTCTCTGGGCAACCTGTGCCGGTGTTTCACCACCCTCATCATAAAAAGTTTCTTCCTTGTATCTAGTCTGAATCTACCCTCTTTTAGGTTAAAACCATTACCCCTTGTCCTACCGCAACAGGCCCTATTAAAAAGTCTGTCCCCATCTTTCTCAAAAGCCCCCTTTAAGCACTGAAAGGCCACAATAAGGTCTCCCTGGAGCCTTCTCTTCTCCAGGCTGAACAATCCCAACTCTCTCAGCCTGTCCTCACAGGAGAGGTGCTCCATCCCTCTGATCATCTTTGTGGCCCTCCTCTGGACCCGCTCCAACAGGTCCATGTCTTTCCTATGTTGAGGACTCCAGAGCTGGATGCAGTACTCCAGGTGGGGTCTCACGAGAGCTGAGTGGAGGGACAGAATCACCTTCCTTGACCTGCTGGCCGTGCTTCTTTTGATGCAGCCCAGGATATGGTTGGCTTTCTGGGCTACGAGTGCACATTGTCGGCTGAAGTCCAGCTTTTCATCCACCAGTACCCTCAAGTCCTTCTCCTTTTCCTTAACCATGTAAGCTCTTGGCCAGATCAGCTAGCTCAAATAGTTTGTCACCAACCACATGAGGACCACTCCTGGTGCCAGGAACTGAACAGGACAGCATGGCCAGCTGTCTCTAGAAGAATAACACAGGATCTCAATAGACCTCAGGTTCGTAGTAGCTGCCTTGGAAGCTCTCAGGTGACTCAACCTTAGCTCTCAGCCCTGATTTCTACAACTCCCTATGCAGAAAGTTCTCTGAGCCCTTCCACCAGGCTGTCTCCTTTTGACTCTTCTGCACCTTCAATCTCCTGTTTCTTGTTTCCATCTTTTTTTTTTTTAGCTTGCAGCTCCTCATGTCTGCCATGAAACAGTCTGTTTTTTATTAATAGGAACGTGATTGGTACCAGCTCTCGTGGATCAACTTCCTCTGTACATGTTCAGCATGGCTTACTCAGACGGGTTCCATGTGCTCTGTAGTTTGCTTTCCATTACATGGAGAAGGGACACACTCTGAGAAAGACCCTATAAAAACCACTGCACTTTCATAGCTTGTTTCTCATTGTTGCTGCATTTCTATTTACTGTGGGGTTTTTTTAAAAGAAATCCACTGTCCTGATAGGTTCCACAGCACAGATATACTAAGTACTGTCACCCAAACCCTCTTTTCTTTAAGAAATACACATTCACAATTTGGCATTTTGATACCCCAATGCAATAAAATTAAGACTGATATCATAGGACTAAATGAAACACAAACATGTACACAAAGGCTATGTCCATAGAGTTCCTCCAACCTAAACTCACCAAACAGTGATGTCTGTACAGCCCTTGAGAGCCAGGGGCAGCCAATGGGAAACAGTAGACATAGGGACTTAAGAGAAATTTAGCTCATCTGCTAATATACTTCCTAGCGCTCGTTTCCTCTTAAGGCATTACCTAAAATGTTTATAACTTCCATAATTCTGTCCAAGCCATTTAGCAAGTATTTGCCTTTTAATAGTTTTTGGACAGAAAAGACTACTTGGGTCTTTCAGCCTGATCTCCTAGACACTACTAGGCAGAGAATTTCTATATGAGGCCCACAGCTTCTGGTTACATCAGCATTAAAGTGCCCCTGTTTGATTAAATAGTCTACAAATTTATGGCTCAGCAGGAGCAAAATGTATTTGTATAAATATTATAAATACCTGTATAAATACTCAGAATGAAAATGGATTGACAGCAGACGGTGGGGAGTTATGCATAGATTCAAGGCAATGTACTAGAATCTGCCTTTTTTCTTGAGGTGCTTGCATGCATTAACATATAGATGGAGAAATTATTCTTTTGCTAGACAAAGTCCCAAACTTGTATTAATCTGTACCCTATAGGTTCTTTTGCAAGAAAGGACATGAATATCGTGGTCATCACTCCAGCTACTTTCGTACACCTGGATGGACAAGCGCTTCTGCAGATGATCAAAGGAGTTTCTTACCGAGTCACAGTAGCATTCCAGGTTTCCACCCAAGCAAACGGCTCTGGAGGACTGAAGCGCCTCTCCGCAAGGGGAGGTGCAGCGTACGGGATCCCCAGGAACTGGCTGATATTTCTCCACTCTGAGCCAACGCGGATGACCTGGGATTTGCCCATCAGATCTCCATGGGACGGGATGTACACAGATGGGGTTAACTCCAATTCAGAAATGGGCAGGAATAAATCTATTTAGGGGAGGGGGAACAAAGGAAAAATACTTTGCTTTTTCATGTTAGTACCATTTTAGAAATGAAAATTAATCCCATTTCCCTCAATTTTAAACTATTAAGTGTCTAAGTCACTTCTTTAAATGGGACATAGATAAAATTGTGTTATTGTCTCCCTATAACACACTTCATGCTGTGCTAGATGTTAGCTACTGGGTACAGACATTCAACTAATATGCTTTACAAACCCATACTCTAACATTTCTTCCAGATCAGACATCACATTAAAATATAAATCTGAGTATTTCTACAAAAGGGGAGAGAGATTTTCAGACTTGCCCCTCTCCCCTGGCTCTAAAAAGCACAATGTTAAACCTTTAAACATTTATAGCAAGTCAGAGAGAGGAAAGATAGCTACACAACTTATTGATTTGGGCTCTCACTGGGGAAGACTTGCACTCCAGTCCCCTTTCCAGTAACTGTTTCATCATGCGAGACAGAAAAGCTTCAACAGAAGGCACTGAGCACAACCCATGTCCAAATCCCTTATAGTCCCATGCGGGATTGCTGTTCTTGAAGTGAGAATCACCAGTGCAAATGCTCGCTTTAAGTCAGGCACGTGCATGCCTTCTACATATCAGAGAATGGATTGCAGGACTGTAGGGTACCGTCACCATCTCTTGCCTTACACTCTGTTTCTGAACTTTGGCATTTTCTTCCACAGAGTTTATGCCAGTGTCTAAATTTTAGCTCAAACAGAATTGCTATCTGAATTTATTTTTTGCTTCAGAAAATTATGAAAATTATGAAATATTAGGGATTTAGTTTGATACTTTTTTTTTTTTTTAATGTAAGGATTATCTGAGCCATTGGCTATCTATCCAAAGAAGAGGTTTTTCAATAATACCTTACTTTAAAACAGAGCTAAGTGATACCTGGTACTATTTCTCTCCTAAAACAATTTATTTGATAGGCAGGAACCAAATTCTAAGTCACGTGACTAAAACCGAAACTGTACATATGTATAGAAACACACAAGTCTAGCTTTTACATATCAGTCTGTGATTTTGCTTCACTTGGTAATGGTAAACCCCTTTTTGTCTCACTGAATCTAGAAGCTTCTCATTGATTGCCAGTTCTTCACAGAAATCTCAGTGAGGAAAAAAGGAAATATTTCTTCCCATCCTCTTATTGTTACCTGGTTTCTAATGACTTCTAATAAAGGAAAGAATTGGTATTACACCAAAAGAAAGCAGTATCTTTTAAAACCAAGGGAAAAAACCCAACAAAACCTAGAGTTAAAAATAAGTACATAGCCAAACAATAGAATTTCATAGAATCATAGAATAATTTGGGTTGGAACGGGCCTTTAAAGGTCATTTAGTCCTGCAATGAGCAGGGACATCTTCAACTTGATCAGGTTGCTCAGAGCCACCTCCAGCCTGACCTTGAATATTTCCAGGGATGGGGCATCTACCACCTCTCTGGGCAACCTGTGCCAGTGTTTCACCACCCTCATCATAAAAAGTTTCTTCCTTGTATCTAGTCTGAATCTACCCTCTTTTAGGTTAAAACCATTACCCCTTGTCCTACTGCAACAGGCCCTATTAAAAAGTCTGTCCCCATCTTTCTCAAAAGCCCCCTTTAAGCACTGAAAGGCCACAATAAGGTCTCCCTGGAGCCTTCTCTTCTCCAGGCTGAACAACCCCAGCTCTCTCAGCCTGTCCTCACAGGAGGGGTGTTCCATCCCTCTGATCATCTTTGTGGCCCTCCTCTGGACCCGCTCCAACAGGTCCATGCCTTTCCTGTGCTGAGGGCTCCAGAGCTGGACGCAGTACTCCAGGTGGGGTCTCACAAGAGCTGAGTGGAGGGACAGAACCACCTCCCGCAACCTGCTGGCCATTTTTCTTTTGATGCAGCCCAGGACGCAGTTGGCTTTCTGGGCTGCGAGCGCACAATGCTGGCTCATGTCCAGTTTTTTATCCACCTTTTTTACCTCTCTACAAAACTTCTATTTCTCTCTTAAAAATATTCATCTTAGTTTGGGTTTTTTGTTTGTTTTCTCCAGAGATGGTCCTTAAGACTTTCAGTCGACAGTGGGTTTTCAACAGGCCTCGCGTTATTCTCAGAGTTTAAAAGGAAGAACAAATGTCAACATCTACTGGAGATGAAAAGGAAGGAGCTGGACTTTCATTACTGGGTTTTTGGGTTTTTTTTACCATTCTGCATTTTCCAAACCCTCTTTTGTAGACCAAACTTCCTTTATTACACCTGCTTCAACACTAGATTTTGTGCATTTTTATGAAAAATATTTGGGGACATTTTCCCATCCCGCTTGGCTGTAACTCCACTGAAACAGCAATGGACAATTGTCTAGGAGACATCCATATTGCTTTATGTCTACTGAGTATCTCCTCACTCTTCCATTTACAAGAATTGTGCACAGGCAACCACAGCTGAGTTCCTTCCTCCACAGCCTTAACCTGCTCTTACCTTGTCTCCTGTAGATATATGTAGCTGGCTCTTTGAGTAAAACCCAACAGCTGTGCCCTTGCAAGCCATGTGTGCATATCTGTGTATCAGGGTAGAAAAGGCATCTTATTGCTGAAGGCTGGATTTCCAGTGTAACCACTGTACATGACTCGTTCTTTGAACAAGCTGTGAGGTGAAACATGAAGAAAAAGAGCAGGTAAAAATGTATTCTCAAAGTATTTTGCACGACATTGTTATAAGATCCTTAAAAGAAAGGTTTTAGAACAGGTCAAGCAATAAGGATATGAAGTGGCTATAAAGCAGAATAATGGGACATAAATGTCTCCAGATTCCCAGAACATTCTCCAAAATAGCCAAAACCCAAAAGGTTATATTGGCTTTAAAATGGAGCAATACAGCAAGAGAACTAGTATCACAGGTTTTAGGAGAAGAAAAACATCTTCTGATAAAGTACTGAGGACCTTAACTAAATTTAGACAGTCCCCAGGGAGCACTATGGGAAGGTTTCAGAATAAGAAAAGTGACCCTCTCACTTGTCCCAGTTTGTACACAGAGGAGGGTATCCAAAATTTTCCTTTAGAAAGGCTCCTTCAAACAGTTACGGGAAAAGGAAAGGGAAAAAAATTACATTGCTCACCTTCATAAGGTGAAGACCATCTACTGCAGGAAATGGGACCATTCCAGGGACCATCTTCTGCAGTAGGTGGGGGCAATAACTTGACTTTTCCTTATTTCTACTGCTCTGCAGTAGATTTGCCAGATTGAGGATTTGCCAGTCATGTGAAGTTAAAACACTCCCTGCTGTCTAGTCAGGCTACTGATTAAAGCAGTTCCCTTTGTTGTTACTACAGCCCAACCCCTGCCTCATCCCAGCTCTCAGTTAAGCTGTCCTCATGCACCACAACTATGAGTTACTTTAGATAATAGTAGGTGGTTCTACCATCTGCCTCACTCGATGAGCTTCCCTTAACTGTTCTTTAGAAAATAACGACACCATCCCTTTAATTATTCACTACAATATTCTCCAAGTTGTACAATGCCTGGAGAAGCAAAGGATCTCTGCACCCAAGAGGTGTCAAAATTATGCAATCACTGTATGGCATTTGTCTATTGTATCTTTCTTTAGATAAACTATTTCAAGTCCCTTCTCTCCAATTCAGAAACACTGGGGTAGTCTTTAAAAATAAATAAAATCTGTGTATCTATGTTAGAAAGGGGGGGAGGGGAAGCTGTTCTTGATTTTTCAGGCTCACAATCCAGTATTTTCTGTAAAGCTATGAATAACTATTTCTTACCGGAGAGACAGAAGTCTCTAGCAGTGGAGAAGTCATTGGATATATCTCTACTAACTTGCACAACTTCAAAGTTTGAGATGGATGAATCCATGAGAACAGAGGATACATTCAAGGGTTGCCATATATCCAAATACTCTGTAAAATGAACCATACAAAATTAATATAACTAGAGGAATCAGTAAAAACTTCAGAGGAAACTAACATAGAAGTAAAAGCATTGGGAAGTTCCCCAATGAAAGACTTTCACCTTCCTTTGCACCAACTGGGAATAAATGAAATATAATATTCAAAAGCCTCTGACTGACTAGAGGGTCCAGTCCCATTTTCAGAGGTCATGTACAACTAGGTTTAGAAATGTATTCGGTTAATAAAAAGGTAAATCTGGAGCAGTCCTATCCAGGTTTGCACGTAAATCCAACTGATTTAAATAAAAGCTTTCTGAACAGGCCTAATTACATTGAAGGACATGGGTCATAATGCTTGCACACAAGTTCCTGAGCAGATACAGCCTCTAACCCCTTGGAAAGCAAGTGGGGATCCTGCATGTGACTGAGCACTTCCAGAACCTTCAGCAGACATCCACATCTGTATCTAAAACAGGAGCTGGTTTTCTAAGGTAGGCTTCACCTCAGGCACCTGCAAGGTAGATGTCTACATCTGTGTTAATTATACCAGACTCCTTGTACTATCAGGAGGAACAGACAGTTTTACTATACAATATCTCCATCCTGGTTTAGATGTCTGCTTTAGGATCAGACAAATCACCCCCAGGAATCCACTGATTACGTAAGTGAGATGTCCATGTTGTCTGTACCAGGAACCTCATGTGGGTAGCTGAAATGGAGATGTCTATGTTGCCTGCATACATCTACATACAGAGAGCAAGTCCCGATCTTACAGACTAAGTGAAAATGAGACAACGGTTTTTGCAAATGTTATATTTTGTCTTCACTTCCCTTACAAGCAATTGACCAAACTCCCACAGAAGCACGTGCAATTTTCACAGATTTACAGACTTTTTTTTTAAAGGTCACAGGGATTATTTTGATCATTTTAGTTTGATTTCGTAGACAGAATTACACGAAATTCTATGAAGTGTTCTAATGTCATGTAACTGCTACATAATTAAGATTTAATTCTATTTCATATGTATATATGCACATAGACACAAATATGTACATATGTATATATACACATGTGTATTACTTATATACAAACATGTATATTCATATATATACATGTACACATGCATGTACATGTGTGAGCATATATACACACATACATACTGACTGTAGTATTCATCAAGAATTATACTTCTGCCTCACAGTGGATTTTAAAAAAATGCCACAAACATTCTTTTCTTGTACACAAACAGATAAAAATATCTGCAGGCTCTCAGTTTTGCACACAGAAGTCGAAAAAGGCTTGGGAAAGAATGGGCCTTTAATTATTTTAGTTCCTTTCAGCAGTTCAATATGTTTTAAAAGCAAAAGGGCCCTGCTGTGACCACCGAGTCCTAAACAGGGGTTGGCGTTACCCTCTTCATGTAATTGTAGGGTGAGGACAGAGCTGAGTCAGCTGTTGCCTTGCTATTCCTTGTGAGCAGATCTTGCCCTGTTGCTTGAGTTCATTTACCACACAGATGCAAAAGTTGTGACTGTTCATTTCATTAAAGATTTCTTTTAGTCTTCTGAGAAATGAGTGACTTGCAAAGATGGCCAAAGTTTCCTTCCTTCCCCTCTTCACAGAAAGACAGCTGTGACCATACCACTCAACATCAAATCTGACGCTGAGGTCTGGGGTTCATACAATCAGGGCTGTGGCATGCCCCCCACGCAACTTGGAAATCCTGCTGTTGACATACTTGTTCAGTTGATGAGAACCCAAGACCCAAACCAGACCACAGACTAGCCCGGGTGCATTGTTCTGTGAGCAAATAGGCAGGAAATAGCAGTGACTAAATTAGATTTCAAAATTTTTTTTATTCCAAATAATTGATGACAACACAGGGTAACTGCCACAACCCAGGGCTCTATGTTGATGCTGAAAGTCTTTGCTTTTGCAAGGTAAATCCTTCCCAAGAAAGTGTAAACCTCAAGCATAGGCTATCTCCCAGAGGACAAGCTGAAAAAACCTGATGTGCTACCACCATTGCCAAGGCTGTTACCTTAGTGCTAGCTCCTTTGCTCTCACCCTTGTTGAAGAAAACGTCTGAAGGAGTGATGAACCAATCTACTGTACTCCATATACCTTCTTGAACAGCCCAGCCCTAGTTCACGCCTGTGAACTAGGGGCAAGAAAGCAGCACTGGGTCCCATGAGTCCTTTTCAATCACTTCAAAATCATTCTATTCCTGTTATATTTGGGAGCAACTCTTTTAAGAGATAGAGGGTGAAAGGCTCCAGCTAAGTAGATATGAAGGTTAATTTGGTATTGCATTGTTATGTTAAAGACCACAAGCTTATTTGATATCGCAGAGTAGCAAAGTCATCATCAGCACTATATTCAGAGGGAGTCTGAACTAGTAAGGGAGTAATGATTCTGCAATCACAGCTTGACTTGTGCAACAGACCCACTGCACTTAATTTTTTCTTCCCCTTAAGCACTCACTATACAATTATTTTAGAGGAACACAGTGATTTTAGTCATGTGGAAATTACTACATTTCATATTGTCAATGGTTTCCCTATTTTAAAACCACTAATATGACCTGTTGCATGACCCGTGTTAGAAAATTTCAGCCTCTGCCTCTAGGGTGACAGTTTGTGGCATTTATTTAGAAAGATACTTAAAAATAGAAATCGACTCTGTAAAGGATGGAGAATTAACCATTACATCCTCTCCAGAGATTATCTGCCTGCACTACTAGATCCCCCAGGTCTTACTTTTCCAGATTATATCTTGTCAGTTTAAGTTTTTAATTATGTCTTAATTTTTTTTCTGAAAACATGAACAAGAAAAGATTTTTTTTTTTATCAGTAGGACTTAAAATTTGTTTTTACTTAAGAGCAATGTTACAGTGTACAGTACTAGTAGCTGAGGTCCTACTAGTGGAACAAGTAATCTCTCTAGGTTCAGACACAAAGCTTCAAATTACTAGCTGTGGCTCTTTCAAAAAAGAGCCTTGTCTGGATTCCATTGTAAGTCAACAAGCCTGGGTGCATCAGTGGTTTTGGAAGATATTTCACGAGACTGACTCTCTTCCCATAGCTTCCCATGAGCAAGTCTCATAATCCTCACATGCCTCCGTTTGCCCCCAGGGCAAATTCATTCAGAAGTGTTCTTGTTAAGCTAAATTCTACTCTTTCAGGAAAGAAATTCAAAAAAATTCCTCAAAAGCAAAATAAATTCCTTGGATTTACACCTCCAACACTTGAATTTGGCCTCCTGTATTTACTTCCCTGAGGTTTACTAGCTTACCATTATTAAAATCCTTTGAAGGTGCTCAAATTAAGCTTGTGAGTGCACACTGCCATTATTAAGTACCTGTAATGTGTTCTACATTTGATCACAAGCTAAACTTCCTGCTTCTATATTAAATGATTTTTATTTTATCCCTTTATGTGGGATAGAGTCAAGTTAATAACATTCATTTTAAATACATATAAAACACAATGAGCACTTTGCAGCCCATGCTAGGCACAGAATAGTGACCACTCATGGTGCAAACATCCATAGATCGTACATTAATACCTAAACCACAGTTTGTTTTGCTTATTCCTTGCCCCAAATCTCACAGAAGTGAC